>JBDFRD010582713.1:0-17135 GCA_039654405.1 Bullina lineata | reverse complement strand
CCCCTGCCTTGCATCCCCCCTCCATCCTCCCCCATGCCTTGCACTCCCATCACACCCCCACTTCCTTTCCATCCTCTCCCCTGCCTTGCATCCCCACCACACCCCCTCCTTCTTCTCTCCTTGCCTTTCATTCCCGTCACCCTCCTCCAAATCCTCCCATAATTTGGCGCCCCCCCCCCCCACCCTTTGCACGCTATATCCGTTCGATCTGTCTCCATTCGGGAAATCCCTTGTTTTGACCTGACGGGATGAGGTCAAAGTGCGCGGCGATGTAGGTCAATGGCGGTCTAGAGGGAAATGACCGGGGACAATGGCTGAGGACAAGAACGTGTCAGTCGATTATATAGTATCGAAACAACACGTTGAAACGATTGTATGGTATCGAAAGCAGGCGTTCAGTCGATTTACTGTATTATTATTATATCGCTAACATGGCCTTCATATTACATATGTACTATTCGTTTACTGTATCTCATGGTCCATTATATATGCACATTATAACCCCTCCCCGCCCTTAACGTTTCTTATACATGTACCTTTGTCTGCAAATCTTTAAATCCAACTAAATATACTATTGCATGATCTGACATCACCATTATCATTTAATCTGAGAATATCAGTCTTTTTTGTTTTAGCTTCCTGTGTTTTATGTCGGCGCAATATAATTTTTCGCTATGTCTAGTGCAAGAAAGTTGCCATTTGAATCATGGTCTGTTGCATATGTTTGTATAGTTTCTGTTTTCTTTCTCTACGATACGTGCATACTGTATGAAAGAGATGGGTCTGACATTTTATATTTTTCAATTAATTGTTGTGAATTTTTTAACCCACAGGACTGGAAAACAATGAATGTTTAAGTTACTTTAAGATATATAAGCTTGTGGGGCGGTGGCCCAAAGGTTAGAGCGTTGAACACTTAATCCAAGGGTCCAGTGTTCGAATCTGGGAGGTGACCGTGTTGTGTCCTTGGGGAAGACACTGTACCACCCAGGCGCGAATTGGGTACCGGCAGATTCTGCTGGGGAAGAAGGCTTACTACAAACTAGCGTCCTGTCTACGACCTGATGTAAAAATACTATGTTCTGCTACACGCTAACGAAACTGGGATAAGCTCTGGCTCTATGGGCCTCATAGGCCTTAAAGGAACTTTACTATGATAAATAAGACCAGACAGCATACGCTTCTGTCGAATTCAAAAGCAAAACAGCATAACATGCCCGTGTCTACTTTGCATCTGGGTAGGAAGAAGAAAATTCAAGGCACTTTTCCTATGGACAGGAATCGAACATCAAATCATGCGTTGCAAGTCCCGTAATAATAATAATAATAATAATAATAATAATAATAATAATAATAATAATAATAATAATAATAATAATAATAATGTATGTATGTATGGCTCTTTTCGTCTTTCACAGACGGTCGAAGCAGCTATGTCGCTGCTTTGACGGGGCAGCCCTTAATTAGAAACAACGCTTTGCCCAGAGGCGCTGTTCCTCTCTCGGTCATACTAGTTTTATTCCAAAGGAGAAACAATGGTCAATACGTTTGGAACTAGTATGACCTGCAGATAGAGAGTGAGACATTCATGCCGTAAAAACGAATATACCCGGGTATATAAAAATAATTAATAATAAGTATTTTACAATTTAATACTTGGGCCTAGATTACATTAGATGTGGACTTGAGCAGACATAACCTGAGTTCTGTATATATGGTAGAAGGTCTCGTATTCCCTGACGTAGTCTATTAATTGAAAGATGTTATACATGACGTATCTATACATTCAGAGAAAATTCGAAGACGGAAATAGCCTACTCCCTGTAACCTCATATCTGAACATGTGACGATCTGCTCTGCTTACACACATTCTAAAGGCTACAAAATGTATGGGACCTTATAAGTTTGTATCATATTTTTAATCTTATTAACTTTTAAGTTAAAGGAGACAATTTAATTACTAGGCCTAGTTGTACATTTGATAAATAACGCCTTCTTTTTTCTTTTCCCAAGAAACACATCAAGTGTGAAAGAGCTATAAAACTTGGGCAACCTTAATTCCTAAGTCAGTAAAGGCCAGTGGGCTTTTTATTCTGCACACCTTAGGCCTATATGCCTATCATTATGTTCAACAACCTTGTGTTACATCATTACGAACGAAGCACAAGACTGACAAAGGAAGGTAAGGACAGAATATCAGCTGATCCGGGACAGAAGGAAGTGGAAATCCCTTGTCTGTGATAAGGGTGAGGGGGCAATGATGGTGATGATGATACATGTATCTCTGTATATTATGCACATTTATTTAATCATCTAGCCTATTGGAGAACACAAAAGTCGATATACATTCCTTCGTTCACGTTGGTTTTCTTTTTACAAAGGAAAAAAAGGCGCGCGAAAGGCCACGTGGTTTTGTTTACATTATATCATTGAGGGAATTCCCTTTCTTCAGGGGGAAGCTTCAGCTCAGCTCGACGATATTCAATGCGAGATTTTTGCATAGTAGGCCTATTCAATAATCTTTTAATAACGTATTTCTATCAGTCGATCCGGTGTCTTTATTAATATAAATATTACTTTCCAAACAACGAAGAAAATGCTTCAAAATTAGGCGTAATGACCTATTTTTTTAAACCTTGCCCGCGTATGTATAAAGATGTTAACCGTTTAAAAAGTAGTTCAGGAGGCGTGGCTTCGTGACCTAGGCGAAATCTATTGATCAACTTGTGATTGATTGGTCCAAACGAGACTTAGCATGTTGAGTCTCGATCGATGTCCTCAGCTACGACTGGTTAAGTTCTGAGACCTTGACGCTATGCTTCCCACTGGCAAGAGCATGCCACAACAAGTTAGGCCAGCCATCCAACTAAAACCGAAGTGCGACCTTTTATCTTTAAAGTTCGCATTGGGCAAGCTTTTATTTTGCCTTGCCGTGCAGGCTAACAATATTAATTCGTCAATGCGCCCCCCCCCCTCCCAAGTTTCAAAAGAAACTCGATCTATTGGGATGGGGTTCCCATTTTTTTTAAAGATATGCGTACACGCGTAACGAAAAAAAAAAAAAAGAAAAGAAAAGAACATGTGAAATAGGGTGGAAGACAAATCTGCTCCCCGTGTCTTTCGCTAATTTAGAATTCCATTCTGATTAAAATACAGGCCTATTATAGTTGTTTGAATATTCGTGGTAGCTCTAAATTATATCTGTTTTTGTGTTTGGTATGGTAGACTTGTTTTTGAAGTCTGGAAGAAAATGGTATGTGCACGGGGGTGGGTGGGTGGTAAGTATAACTGACTTATAAAATATCCAGGCAACTACACGCATGTACTAACATTCTAGATAGAGCGTATTCTTGTGCTTCAGATCGACTTAGCAATATTTGAACTGTAGCCGTCTAGCCAAATCTTGTTTATGTTTGTGTTGTTAAGCAACAACGGATTTACAACCTCGTGGCGTACACACAATAGACCAGTTGTGCGTTGTAGTAAACTGGCATTGAACAAGATCAACGCAGTCTCGTTATTTGGCCACACGCCAGAGCGGATGTCATTCTCACGTGTTTACGTTTTATCTGTTTAGTTGTTAGTAAATAAGCTAAAACACTTATTAGTGCAATTCCATTGTTTTAATTGTCTATGACTTTAGACAGGCCTGATTCTTTTCGCTCCTCCTACAGTATTCCTCCACTTTCCTCTGTCTTTCGCAATCTTTTTTTTTTTTTTTTTTTTACAGTTTACATGCATGCTCCGCTTCCAAGTCTGCTCAGGGCATCTACCTATCTTTGTCTCTATGCATACTTCAGCCTCACAAAGCTTTCTCTGGCCTAGTGGTTTCAAAGTCTAGGCTATAACAATGTAACACTACCTGAGTCAGTTAACAAATTAAGTGATCCTGTGTTTAATTTTGAGATTATTGTACGAACGTTGAATACACATCTACGGAGTAAAAAACATGGGTATCTTCAACGATTTTAGAAAAACATCTTTCAGTTAGTTGACAAAAAGGAGCAGCTACACACATTAAAGTTGATGAAGAAGGAAAGAAGAATATGTAATCTACTACTACTACTACTACTACTACTACTACTACTAGCCTACTAATACATTGTAATGAGAATACAATTTTATCATTACTTCTACATAATCATCATAATTGATCGTATTATTGGTCAACACAACACTACTACATTGCTTGTGTTGAAATGAGAGCCATATAATATACATGTAAACAGTATTTAAAGGAATTAAATAACCCATGCTTTTAATAAAGATAAAAGCTGCGATGTGTGAAAGACTTACCAGTATGGGTTCTCATGTGCGCTTGAAGGGATTTGTCTCTTGGAAATGCACGACCACATTTGTTACATCTTATTCTTGATCTAGAATGTGAACCTTCTACCATCAACGCCGTCAACAGATCTGCTCGCGGACGTCCTCGTTTTGCAATGTCCTTCTCGCGTTTTGCAGTCGACACGTGTGTTTTATTCATGTTGAAAGCCACTTCTTCTGGCTCGTCTGCTGGTTTCGGTCCCATACAAAATGTATTTGACGAAGGACTGAGATCCAGAGGATGCATTTTAAATGTTCTTCGAAGAAGCGTCGAAGTCGAATGGCTGACACCAGAGAATGTGTCACCTCAATATTTGCTACGTTTAAACCCGCACTGGCCATGCTTTACTCTTCATACTTCATGCCTATACTCGTCAAAACAAATAATCTAAAAATAGTAACATTGGGGAACTCCTCTGGTTGTCGCTACCAGTGATAGCATTGTATTGAAATAAAATAATGCGTTTGTATTGACATTATGGAGTATTTGTTCTCAATATTCAAAATTTGCAGCATCAGTTTTAAATATGCATTTGAAAATAATTGTATTTCCCTAAATGAAATCTTTCATGAATCTTTGCTTCATTTTCCTCCTTTCAGTGTACAAGTAGCAAGAGATATTCATTCGCCAGATCCAAATTTGGGTAAATTACATCACCGGAAGACCAGTGTAAAACATTCACCTTGCATGCGCAGTATTTTGTGCGCGGAGCACGCCATCTTGCTGAACTGAAGTCTAATAGGGGAAAAGGCCGTAAGGTCCTAATCTAATATCATCCTCTCAGCCAAAGAGGAAAATGGACCACAGTTACGGCATAGCAGTTACCAACAAATTCTCGCTCTTTTTGGACGAGGATGAAGATCCGTTAGAGGTCTTATCAAGACAAGAAGAGCAGGCCAAGAACAAGAAAAAGGATGATGGCGACAAGAAATCTGCAAAGTCCAAGCAAAAGAAAAATGCGACTGCGGAAACCAAGGCAAAGCCTGTCGAGCAGCCTGCAGTGAAAAAAGAAGGTTAGTTGCTTAACTGTATGTATGCGTAGTCCTATATTTTAATGCACAATATTTGATTCACTTAGAACGGTGCTCGTTAAGCACATGCACGTTTACTATTGGGTTAGTCGTACCACCACGCCAGCATGGCGTGGCTGGTTGAAGGATACTAAATTGCACGTGGTGTGAGCTGATTCAGCGCATCCATGCGTTGTCGGCAAGATGCTCTTTAGCGTTGTGAAATATTGCCAATAAAGATACAGAATCTATTCTAGGTCTAGACGTCTACATATGCTGTAATTCTTGGCCTTGAGATTTAGAGAGATCTAATCAGTTAATTTGAAAGGAAAAGGAACACACTTTACACCTGCACCACACTCCCAAGTCCAAGGCAAGGCTGAAGGACAGCATTACTGATACCATACTGACCCCCTTCAATATTTGCATAGAACCGCGTTTTGTAAAATGAAATCCCTATCAGAATTTATGAGATTCTAGGGGAGGTTTTCCGAACGCGGTGGCATTGCAAGAATTCAAGGGTTAGGGTTAGGGGTAAGGCCCCTCTTTTTTATCCTACCCCACCAAAGCCAAAGAAAGCCCTCTTTAGTTAGATTCTTCTACTTGGGGTATGAGGCCGCGTTCGGAAATCCTTCCGATTCTAGATTTCTTAAATCATCTAAGACCATTATTTGGTTGGCTTGGTAAACTGCTTTTAAAACTAGAATCTAGAGTCTAGATCTAGAAATCTAGAAAAGAATCTAAGAAGTCAAACAAAACCTCCACTTCCCTGAATCCCATGAGCATTTAGATCTACATGGAGCACGATGTAGCCTACATTTCTAATAATGGACTAGATTCTAGATTTAGATCTAGAGATGGATAAGAGTGCATTGTCATTATGCTGAGTGCACAATGTTTGCGCTTACAAATCATAAAATGCTGCCTTCTTTAGGCCTGTAGGCGTAATTATCTCGTTCTAGTTCAAAAGCATCCGTGATGGAATTTTCATTATTCAAATTCACTAAGCAGTTTCAATCATGAGACTTAAAAATCATAGCACGAAAACGAATCACAAAAACTTCACGCAGCAGTTTTCACTGAAAGAACCGTAATATTTCGTCTTCATTTAAGAGTCTGCAATATTCGGGAATTTGGGTAAAGTGGAAGCTGCCTGAAAATAACAATTACGAAGGGCTATTTTTATAAGGCCTCGCCAGGTGATCCGGGCCTTTACCGATGGGGATGATGTGGGGTGCTGCGGGACTTTATCGGTTAATTGTACCTAAAGTTCAACAATGGTGGCCGAGTGGTTAGAGCATTGGACTCCTAATCCAGGGTTCAAATCGGGGAGGTGACCGTATTGTCTTTGGGAAAGACACTTTACACCATTTTTCCTCTCCCTACCCAGGTGCAAATTGGGTACCCGCATATTGTGCTGGGGAAGTAAATCAACGACAAACTAGCATCCTGTCTAGAAGATGAAGTAAAAATCATCTGTTCTACTTCACGCTGCCGAAACTGGGATAAACACTGGTTCTATGGGTCTCATTGGCTTTGAAGGAACTTTACTTTTTTTTACTTAAAGTTCAACAAATCTCTTTAACAGCCTTTTTAAGGATAGCCCTATAAACAAGACTGAGTGATTATGGAGAAACAAATATTAGTATAGTCTCAAGTCCTTTGATCTGTTTGCTTGGTGGGGAAAATGAAGACTTAAGAATAAATGTGAGAATAGGTTTAGACAGCAATTTGAGGAGCAAACTGCCTGGTATTTAAAGGTTTGCTGCACAGGATAGGATACACTCATTACAATGCTCTCTTTTTATCCATTTGATAAACCTTTTTGAAAATTGTTACTTCATTCTACTCTTCCTCGTTCACCAGAGAAATCCTTGCCGCCACGGCAGAATGAGAGAGGACGTGGTGGTGGGAGAAATAGGGAGCCCCGGGAGATCCGTGATAATGATGGAGACAAGCGTCCTCCTAGAAGGCAAGGACCAAGGGAAAACCGTGATGGACGAGTTGGGGATGAAAATGTTCCTCCAGAGTTTAGGTAAGTATGAAACATAATGCTCTATCTTGCAGTGTGGATGTTTTTTCAAAGGGAAATCATAGGCTAAGTTCTGTTCAAAGAAAGGTTGCCAAGTCAGTTTCACATATTCAATTTTTTGTTTAGATGAATGCAATTTTCACTTGTATCTTTGGTGTCAATTTCTCAGACTCCATTGTTTCTTATCATTCCAAAGCATTTGTGTATTTTTATTTTGCTTCCATTTTTGGTGCACTATTAAAAATGGAAGTGTGTCGTTTGCATGAAACTGAAAAACTACCACAAAAGATTTTTCTGTTGGCTTTTACTTTTTGTGACATTAGGTGCTAAAGCTGGTAAATGGTTATCCATTTTAGTTTTTTTGTTTTGTTCTATTTACAGGGAGAGACCAGAAAGTGGATTCCGTAGGAGGGAAGATAGAGGTGACAGGGAAGGTGGTTTCTCTGGTGAGCGAGGCAGAGGTCGTGGTCGTGGAAGAGGCCGAGGCGGTCGCGGAGGTGAAAGAGGTGGTTTTGGTGGACCCAGAGGTGGATTTGGACAATCTGGAGATCGCAGACGGGAGTTTGATCGCCACAGTGCTTCGGACCGCACGTAAGATGTGCATGAAGTTGGTTTTGTTTTTGTTTAACTTTTTTTATATACTTTTTATGTAAAACTGTTGTTGATTTTGTTCTTGTCCTTTATTAAAATTGTATTATTGTTGGACATTTGTGAGTTACAATTGTAGGAAAAAAATGATAGTTATTTATTTGTACATATCTGACTTTGTAGGGGACTTCATTTACAGATGTTGGCTTTTCTTTTTTCAGTGGAGTCAAGCCAGTTGAAAAGAGAGATGGTGGTGGTGCCCATAATTGGGGCAGCTTCAGGGATGATCTAGAGTAAGGATTGCTTAGTTTCTGAATTAACCATAGTTGACGGATGTTAACTTTCATATTCTCCAACTTTTGGTCTTTGCTAAACAAAATAAGTTTTCTTTCATTTGCTCCACATTTTACGCTTAATGTAATGCTATTTTTAGCTTAACTTTGCTCAATAAAATATCTATTCAGCACTAAACAATAGAAGCATAAATCAAGCAAAGCTTAACCTAGCTACACCTGATAATGATCAGTCTGTACACTTTTTCCGCTCAACCTGCATGTGTTATGTTTGACATACTATTGCTTCGTTCTTCACCAAAACTCTTGACTCAGCATCCCAGCTGGTAAAAGACTGACTACAAGCTTATACTAAGGGAGATTGTAGAGGGGAAAACACTCATCTGTCAGCTATCACTAAATAAACATTTTTTGGAATGTTTGTTTTCCCATACTCCTAAAGAAGGCATGTTGCTGCCATAGTCGTGACTAATTTAGTAGGCTTAAAAGCTACAGAGAGATTTAACTGTTAACTCGTGTGCTAATTTTCCATTTGTACTAATAGTTTTTACCATCCTAATGTAAATAAAGGCATGGCATTACTGGCAACAGCACCTTGTAATGATTAACACCCGAGTTGCCTCAATCATTTCATTAATACAAGTTATGGTGCTGGTACTTTAATTGAAAAAAAAAAGGATCTGATTGTTAATGCAATGTCAAAATATTTTTTAAATCCAGTCGTTTTCATTGCACTTTAGTCAAAATAATTACTAAAATTTCTTCTTAATCTTTTAATCTGTTAAAATGTTACAACGCTCTAAATTCAGGGACAGACTTAATAAAAAGGCTTTAAGGTACAATATTTGAGTTCTCCCGTCAACTATGAGTTAAAGCTATTCCTTTCCGTCCTTGAAAATAAGGAGTTAAAGCACACTTTATGAGTAAAACTCGGTGGCACATGGGGAACGGCCATGGTGTCACAACTTGTGGACCTTGTATGCCAACAGTACCTACAAAGCCAGAGTATTTTCTGTTTTATTTACTTGTGTGATGATTTGCTTGATATGATGAAAACCTTGTATCTGCTATTTTGTTGATGACCTTTACCGGATACTGATCAAGCAATTTCTGTACATTTTTTTTTCTCAGAGAAGTAGGATGGTTGGTACACAGTAAGTGGTGTAATCGGTAAAGAAATTTGAAAAGTATATCTGGATGCTCAGTATTAAAAGAAGCATTTATTGTTTTAGAAAAGAAACCACCACAATTTAACGGTAATCATTTAAAACTGCATGTTTTTTGTTTTGTTTTTTTTCAAATTCTCTGTTCTATGGTTCATTAATATTCTGCGTTACATACTGTTACAGGGAGCAAAATCAGACTAACGCGCCAGCTGATGAGTCCGGCGAGTGGGGAAATCAAACGGAAGCACCGACTGAGAATGCTGAAATAAAGTGAGTTAAATGCTATTTCTTGCATTTCTATTTGACTGGATTTGCTGGAACGAAAATCCAATAGGGTTTTCAGATATTTTTGTTTATGTTTACCGTTAAATAAACTTTGGGACGTCAAATACACAGCATTACATTTTTGTTTACTTCTTTTTCATCTAGAGCTGCATCCTTAAAGATTTCAAAATATTTTTTTCTTTAATATAAGTAGTACAATTTATTGTCCAAAATATAGAAGACATTGGGTCTAGGTAGGCTTTAGAATGTTCTTAAAATAGATGTAAACTGGAAAGCTAAACTGCCAATTTTTTTTAAATGGCAAACACTTTGATACTAGTTACATGTTTAGTAAATGATTTCGCTTGCCTTTCTGTTTGCTGCCATTTTAACAGTCTCTATAGTTTTCCTCACACATACACACTAGCATTATTTCTTTCTTGTGGGCCTATGGAACAATCAGGTTGGGCTTCAGCTTAACAAAAAGTGAGGGGAGGTAAAGTTGACCGTCATCACTTGTCTTGGATCCCATTGACTTATAGGCTTAATCCTCTGCTCTTTATTTCCTTTTCCCAACAATTGAAAGGGATGGGCAGGAATTGCAGTAGGCTTGCAGTGTTTGATTAAGGTTTCTGGCGTTTTTCTGTTTTGAAATTGCAATTATTTCATTTCAGTTCTAGTTTTTAGACAGAAATGGATAAGGGGAAAAAATTGGGGATGCTGGTTCCTTTTGTTTCAGCACTATTTTAATATTTGACTGATCTTCAAGATTTTATCGCCTACGTATTAGGAACACTGGCATTTTATCGCAAACCTTTGTTTCATAAGCAGTGTTTCCAAAAAATGTCTCCTTCAGAAAGAATAGATTATAGTCATACAAGCAGCCAGTGAAGGAAAGGTAGCGGTCTGTTATATTTAAAGTCAAATGTCTCTATTGTCTGGATCAATAACAATAACTATTATTTTGTAGTGAGAGTGGCGAGGCAGGACAAGCCCCGGAGGAAGACCCTCAAACCCATGAGATGACACTGGATGAGTGGAAGGCACTGCAGACTCAGAGCCGCCCAAAGCCCGAGTTTAATATTCGTCAGGCTGGTGAGGGTTGTGACAACTCCAAGTGGCAGAAGGGTGTGGAATACCACAAGAAGCATGACGAAGATGAGGAGGAAGAAGAGGATGAATCTGAAGAGGAAGACGAGGTAAGAAACAAATCAATAAACACCAATCAGAGTCATGCTTATTGTATTGTCTGTATTGCGCAAGATGCTGGCATGGCGGCTCCTTTCCATAAAATCTAACTCAAAGACCCATCTTGGCTCTGACCTCTGAGATGCCGCTTCAACCACATAGATCAAAACAAAGGGGGGAGGCAGAACCTCGATCAGAGAATAGGGGCAGGACACAAAGCATAAATCTAGCCAATTATGACTCGGGATGAAAATCTATCTGAAATTTGTCAAATTTATCTTCATTTAACCCTTTGAGCCCTGATCTTGACTTAATCTTCTTCGTTCCCGGAGGAGCATGGGCTGCAACCACTTCTAGCCAAAGGACATGGCTCTGAGCAATTTTCTTTATCAGGGGCCACAATAATCAGCCGCTTTTGTTTCTTCTTTTGGTCTTCCAACCCTCCTGAACCCTGATCACTTGGGCCCAATTTGACCCTCTCCCTGGCCTGCCGTGTTTCGTCATCCAATCTGCATCTTTACCTAAATCATCGGCTAGGGTGTCCTCATCACAACTAGAAGCTTCTATCAACTTCTGAAGTCAATTCGTCTTCAGAATCATAGTCCTTAAGTCTTCGCCCAATGGTAAAAAAAACTGCAATAAAAACGACTAACACTTCGTAACATGGAGGCTGACACCTTGTTCACTTTACTATAGAACTAACAGTACTTGCTGATGTCATTTTTTCCCTTATTTTCCTTTGTACGGAGTGTTCGAATGTGGTAAGGTCATTAACCACTTAAGCGTTGCGAAGGCCATAACCTACTTCCCCCTCACATCCACAAACTACTCAGCTAGCTGGCCCCCGCTAACCACGTAGAGGCGGTTGAAGTGTACTACATGACTAGAAACACACGTTATGTCTAATGAAAGCAGGAATTTCCACTAACATTGCAGTTTTCTAGGTCAGAACATCTGATTAGACATTGATAAAGGCCACAATCTAATTTAGACGGAAATGATCTCTGATACTTACTTTTAATGTAAAGGGGTGTGAAACCCAGAGGCTCCTCAGGACTATAGGGGGGGTCAATGGAATCTGTGCATTTCAACGCATCAGTATCGAAGGGGTTAAGGGAGTAGATGAAAAAAAGGAATGTTGTTGAGCACATGCATACAAAACAAAGTTGGTAATAAATGCTTAGTAATAAGACGAAGAAAATAGCTGGAGTTGCCTCCCTTTTTAATGGGGCATTAAGCATTTAAAGGTGCAGTTGCAGCTATGTTTCATCTTTGTTGCCCACCAAAGCGCAACTGGCCGAAAATTTAATTGTTCTGGGTGTTTGTCGCATGTGTCGTCATAACTATTCTTTGACGTACCCGTAAGTGCATAAAGAGATATCCCCCTAGAATCACGATAACTCAAATTTGCACATTTTTCTTCTTAAAATGATTTGTCTTTCATCTCGCTTTCATTTTATGGCTTGACCAATAAGAAATAAGTTCAACAAATAGGAGAAAAACCGATCTGTGTGAATGCGATTTATTTGATGCGCAGGTTGCGTAATTTTGCTGATTTCATTCTTTCTAACTACAGTAGAGTCCAGTTATCTTGAACATGGAAATCTCAAATTCACAGATATGTCGAACACAATTCTCAGCCCTGTTTAAGCCCTAGTCTTTTCTTTGTATTGATGATACGGAATTCTGGAACACCCAATACGTTTCTCAACCAATCACGTGGTTTTTGGTAGATATTTATTGACAGAAAAGGGTTTTTGTTCATCCAGTTAGCCCATCTTTCGATAAACCATGCGCACATGTTGGCTTTCACTTGGAACACGGGGGGTAGATGTGAACTCGGTGCGGCATTGTGTGACATGTGTTTTTAGCCTAACCAGTGTAATACGCAGAAGTGGGCCTACTTTCACACTATATCTCACGATTATTGCTCACAAGTAATATCGACGATTCATCGGTCCACTGAAAAGATAAAACTAAACTGTCTAACTTAGAAAAGAAATGTGAGATTACAGCTCTCGTCGATCAGAAAACACATAGATAGCAAAACTGAAATGTGTAAACAGTTTGAAAAACAAAAGTCAACAATATCAAGTATCATCAAAAATCGGGACAAAATCAACAGTATTCGCATGGGATGCCAACCAAACAGAAAGAAGCAATGCGTGGTAGTCTGAGGCTATCGAGAAGGCTTTGTTTGTTTAGTTCCTATAAGCCCGGGCCATGTTCTATTCTTGTTTTTTATTCTTTATCTCTCTCTATTGCAAATGTCTTCACGGAAATAACGAACTATGGATATTTTGAACACTATTTCCAATCCCCGACGAGTTTGAGTTTTTCATGCTCGACTGTACATGCTTTGTCTTTACGTTGAAACCGCATGGTTTGTCTTTTTGAAGACTAATTCTCCTAGTTTAATAATCTGTAACCCACATTGCTTCTTCGTTCTCAAAAATGTATATTTACTCAATAGTGACTGTGCAACTTTTTCCAGGGAACTTTCATGCGTCGAATACAACAGTTATGACGACACAACTCAATAATATAAATGAAATGAAAACCCCATTTTATGCCTTTTATCTAATTGTTACATCCTCAACAGACAGCAAAAAACTTGTTTAAAAAAACTGTTCATTCGTAAAAATAACAAGTAGTGTAGTTGTTATGTTTGACATTTTGTGAAACATGCCATTAGAGAAACAGAAAATATCTGGAGTTGCCTTTCTTGAAGTGAGGCATTACCTACACTGGTACAGTCAGATGAAGTGATGCATTTTTTTTTTTTTTTTTTTTTTTTTAGTCATTATTCTGTTTACTATATTGATATGTAACCCATTCTGCTTCTTTGTTATCAGGAATTTGTATTAAGCCTATAGTAGCCACAGGGAATTTTTAACTGTCATAATATATATCACCACTAAAAATGAGAATAAATAAAGGTGTACCATTTCATCTTCAACATATAGCAATAAAATGGTTTTGTAAATCTGTTTGTGTCAAATCCAGTACTTGGGACGCTTTTGCAGTTTTAACATCTTAAAAGGAGATTGGGTTTGGATTTATTTATTTTTTTTTATAATTATTTTTGATAATGGCTAACATTTATTTTTCCTTACTCAGGATGAACGTCATGGTCGGGGCAAGCACCTGGTGACTGATATCAGGATCACGTTCAATGACAACCCACGTAGGGGCCGTGGCCGACGTGGAGGTCGTGGAGGCATGGATCGCGGTGGCCCCGGATCTGGGGGGCGTGGTGGTCCTCGCCAAGGAGGTGACCGTTCAAGGGGCACTGGAGATCGCAGGCCCAGAGAAGCTGCTCCTCGTTTTGATGACGAGGCCGACTTCCCTTCTTTGGTCAAGTTGGTAGCTTAAATTCAGAAGCTATAACCAGAGCCTGCATCAAGGCCAGCTTAGTCTTGCAGACTAAGACATCCAAGATTTGTGTACTGTACCAGAGTTATCACTTTTGTATTTCTTTCAGACCTGAAGAAGCAAGCTTCTCCAGTGATTCTCACATCTTGATTCCTTTATTGAAAGTAAAAACCTGTTTGTGTACATATGGTGACTTGTGTGCTGAAAGCAATGATTTCACCAGTTGTTGACTGTTGTTGAGAATGTTTACTTTTTTTTTTTCTTTTTTGACTTTCCTCATTCAGTTTGATATAAGAGCATAAGTATTCAGGTAAAAATGAGTGCCCTTAGACCGAGTGAATCATGACCAGCAAATATGTGTTGGGAGTGCCATTATCATATTAATTAGGTTCATCATTCATTAGTTGGGATCATGTGAAGCCATGGGAATGCTAACTGAACTGAGGTATTTTTTTTAAGACTGCTCATCTCACAACAGACACATTAGTGGAGTCGTATGCATTTAAATGCTGACAGTTTTGTTTGCGTGTGTATGTGTGTGTGTACATGCCTGCGCACCTGTATTTTTCATCTTGGAATTCATTCATTCATTCATTACAGACGGCCACCTTTCATCAACCCATCAATCATGTTCTCATTTTGTGCTGTATTTATATTTGAGACTAGCCTGCAGCAGTTGGTTTCAATCTGAGTGGAACATTTTTTGTTTTAATTTTTTTTCCATTTAAAAAGGGTATGGATGAGGAGTATTTGATGTACATTATCTTGTATGAACCTTGGTCTTTATGGTAGGTAAAAGGTAATTTTTTTTAAATATTTGTAGAAGGATGGGTTTTTATTTATTCAAAATGGAGGCCATACCATTAGGATTGTTATTTTAGATGGCTTGTTTTGGTGTTTTTTTAAGCTCAGCACTTTGCTTTTTAAAACTGACCAAGGCTGTGAGCATTGAATCCATGTTCATAAATTATTTGGCACAAATTGCACAATGTGGAACACCGTTTAGTAAGGTTTATGAACTTTTGTATGTGTGGAATTACTTAGTGTGAGTTGATATGACAAACTTGTATGTCACATTGAATGATGGTAACCAAGATGCTATCTCATTTCATGTCACATTTTGGTTTTTCAATCTTGAATGAAAATATTTTGAAAGTGAAATTAAATTAATAAATAACCCTTTTCCTATCTTCATTTTATTTTGTTCATCATTTATGTGTTCAATCGGCAAGTGGAAAAATACATGTACTCTGTATGTCCTGTTGGAATCACAGTATAATTTTGCATATGCACACTTCCATCTTATAGGTCTTGGGATTTCTTTCCACTGTAAAACAGTTCAGATGAGACTATAAAAATAGTTTCTGCAATATTTTTGACAGAAAACCCCTAATGTTATTTTAAGACAGTTGGAGAATGACAGGAACTTAATCCACCAATTGAATTACCATTACTGCTTTCTGGCATTTTTATAAAATGGGGGCATTCCTATTTTTGAAGTACTCTCCCTTGCTGTTACTTTTTGACAACCAGTACTTTCTGGTATGCCTTGGCACCGCCCTTTACTGTTTATCCTGGGTCACACGTGAATGTAGCCAGGAAGGTGTTACATGAAGTATGAATAGACTTAACTTCCACTTCCTTATCAGACATTAAATGCATCGTCACAAGGCAGGCTTCCAATGATTTCTCAAAGAATGGCTTTTCGTTTCCTACAAAGCTTGGTACATGTAACATGGTGAGACTCAGTTGATGAAACAAGTTTGGGGCATCTTTTAACTTCAGTACCGGTACATGAAGAAAAAGGCGACTTTGGTGAAAGTGACATTTAATTTGATTCTGATGACCAGCCACTAGTTGAATCTACACACATGATACACATGTATTACTACTGTATACTTTTTTAGATTTAGTGCAGAAAAAACTTGGCCAGTGGACTCGACAATGAAACCCTGTCACAGAGTGCAGATGTAGAAGTATGCTGTTACTACTGTTAGTGTCAGTGTGGCCGCTTTACACGTACAGGTAAAACTACTCGGGCAATTGTTGGTCCTGGCCAACATCTCATTGACCGTGGAAGTGACTGGTCTGAGCAAATCGGCTGTCTACTGTTTACAGTAAATTACACGCACAGTTCATGACGACAGCACAACGAACAGTTGTCAGACCTTGAGCTGCACGGGAAATTCAATTATTGTCCACATCTAAAATGGACGATGATTTGTTAGCGTTGTGTGTTTTGCGTGTCAATGAGAAAGAGAAGGGACGCATGTGTGTGAAAATAGTGAAATATTGGCTCTTCAAAAGGGATGTCTTTTCACATACTACCACTAGTAGTACTAGAGCTAATAACTTGAGGAAGGACGGGCCTTCCCAGAGGACTTCATCAACTTTAGAAGAATGGACAAGTCCACGTGCTATTACTGTTTGTCAGCCAATTCATTAAACTTTTAACACAATTCAACCATTTTTGCGTAGGCCTACTCTTTTTTTTTTATTAATTTTTCGCTTTTGTCCTTGGATTTAACTTTCCACAACCATGAACACGTTTGATACAGTTCAATAAATTGAAGTACGGCTTCTTTGGACCACGATGACATTGTAAATAAGAGAAAGAAAAAAACAACAACACAAATACATGTACATACACTTGGTATACCAATACTTGGTTTTTCCTGAGGAACCGATTGCTGAAATCACAACCCAAACATGTATCTCTATCACTATTATTTCGTCGCAGTCAAATGACATTGTCGTATGTCAAATTTCTCAAAAAATGAAAATTTGATATGTTGTTCTCTAGGTTGAGACGCATCGATCACTCTTAGTCTTATTGCTTTACGCCCAATAGTGTTGGCTAAAAATCGATAAAATCTTTTGTATCATGTCAAT
>JBDFRD010582602.1:0-17141 GCA_039654405.1 Bullina lineata | reverse complement strand
GAAAACGGGCTCTTATGCGGACAGATTATATAGGAAAAATTCCGTTTCACGAGAATGGCGGGTTCTTAGGCGGCGGGTTCTTAGGCGGCGGGCTCTTAGGCGGAGACCACTGTATTTCTAATTTAGAGCTCTTTATAAAAAATTTATTATTATTCGTAAAGTGCTACATTTCTGGTACTAACTTAATGTTGAAAGACTATGTTCTCAAGTATAAATCATTATCCTCAAACACTGTCAGAATGAGAGATCAGTGGTAAACAATGAATAAAACATCACTGATCAAAGGGAAATTTAATTTGGTTAGAACAAGCAAAAAACAAGCAAATTATCATAATCTGATACAACTAGACGGATTTAAATAATGAAAAATCATTTTTGGTGAAAAAACTTTTGGACAAATGAAAGCAAAAATATCATTTCACTAACAGCTGATGTAGAGAGGAATAGACTATGCTGTTTTGATCTAAAATTCCAAAACTGCTGCACTCTTTCCATAAAACTTGGCTTACTTGTCTGAGAGCAGCAAACTCTGCTACTTGCAGCCGCTGCCACGCCATTGAAGCTTTGAACGAGTTAGAAACTGGTAAAAGTCCCCCTGGCTGTGCAAGAAAATTATGTTAACAATCACGCTACAATTACTTGTAATATGTAAGAACAAAAACAACAAAAACTGACATAAAATTGTGAAGTTCCAAAATAATGTTTTCAACATCTAATGAACACTGTAATTTTCTATTGAATTAAAGAGGTTCAATGAACCAGCAGCTGTTATAGAAATTACAATGTTTGAACATTCTATGTCACATACCATAACTACTATATCAAATCACATCTTTCTCATGTTAATTTAATTCCAGCTTAATTTTAAAATTATTAATTTAATTAATAATTAATCAGCCATTAAATAAATGCACCTAATGAAATTTCATGCTTAGCCAAGCTGGAAATATTCTAACCTATTGCAAAAAAAATATTTACCTCGGATACTTTTACAGTCTGAAGGGGCAGGAAGGTACTTGTGTCCATTTTGGCTACAACCACCTTGGGGCAGCCCTGTGCTTCTTGCCTTCAATGAAAATAATTTGTATTCAACTGAAGTTCATTAGTGACCTTCTCAGAAAGATAAATGGATGCAAAACTGTATAAAAGCTGTTTCTTCAAGGATTTGGAAAAAACCCAGAGTTTATCCTGGCTTCAATAGCATGAAAGGTGACAAAGCTGGCAGAGGTAGCTGGAAAAACAGGTCTACAGTTAAACTTGGCCAAGACTGAAGTAGTGAAGATGAACAACACACAACAGGAGCCCATCCGGCTAGATGGAAGACCATTGCATGAGACCAACAAGTTTGTGTACCTGGGTAGCATCATATCTTCTACAGGGGGAGCTGATGAGGACATGAAGTCCAGGACCTGAAAGGCACGCCATGCATTCAACACCCTTCGGCCAATATGGAATTCCAAAGCCCTCTCCATGAAGACCAAAATTCGAACTTTCAACATGAAGTCTGTCCTCTTTTATGGTTCAGAAACTTTGAGAGTCAACAAAAATACAACAGCAAAACTGCAAATGCCTGAGTTACATTATTTAAGATGCAGAAGGACCTAACGAAATAGAAAGAAAGGGTGAACTCCTTTAAAAGTAAATGTCTCCACATTTGATCTAGATTAAATTTACTCAATGAAAGACTACCACATTTGTCTCTGAACTTAAACATAGGGCAGCTAAAATTTGTCAAGAGTTAGATGCAGTTATATACACTAATTAAAAAACAACAACCGCTCAATCTTTGCATCAAATTTCAGACCTTTATAATCCAACACTTCACAATGCATGCTAAAGGAGTTTTTTCGGCAATGAAGGAAAGCTATGAATAACGTGTCGGTAATTATGAAAGTTTGAAAGACACATACCGAACCCTGCGTAGATATTCATTTCCCGACGTCGGCGGGACACTGGGATCAAAGTTATCATCCCCTGTTTCAATCACTGCAAAAGCTTGCTCATTCACGGTGTCACTGTCACTGTCATCCATGTCAGCGAAACAAGAACAAAGTAAAACACAGGGGTATCCGGTATCAACTGAGGAGATGAAGAAAACAAAATCAATGAGCAAAACAAAATTGGTAAGGCAATGTTAGATCGGAAGAACTAATAATGAATGCATGGTACAAAAGAGTAATAGTAAATGTAATAGGGCTTTCTACATTTGTCTTGGCTAGTCAAATTTGCCAGCTATTTTGGGAGCATTGGGTCCTACTGAGAGAGAGAGAGAGAAGGCTGACCTCCTGTGAGACTGTCTGAGAGTAGCGCATTTACCCGAACTGTTTTAAACCCTTTTAGTGCTCTATGAAATTCCCAAGAATGCTCAGTTAAGATTCCAACCTTCTAAAAAATAACATGAAACTGCGATGAAGGCTAAAACTAAAAGAATAAAATAGTGGCCCAGTGTACTATACCAGGGGCCACGATCCTAGCCCAACGAACTCAAAGAGGCTTCAAAGTAAAGGAGGGGTAAGTGAAAAAATTTAAAGGCCGTAGATACATATCTCGCCTGGCGGGACTCGCAACTAGCGCCTGGAGTCATGCCTGGCGTGATGCCGACTCACTTCGAATTTAAAATAGATCGAGCACAGTTGATTTCCAATGTCATGCTCAGCTAAAGATCAAGAATCTAGATCTATATCTACTTCATATTCTACTCGAATCTCCTGTTCGCAGTTGTTTTTTCTTAGGACAGGTAAAACAACGTTCGACACACGATTTGCCCCCAAGGCGAAGTCCTACCCCGCCTTTCTACTTTCGATTTCAATAATTTCAGTTCCAAGCATAACCACATGGGTTTATAATATCATGATTGTAACTTTGTACGAATACCTTCAGATTCACGATAAAAAGACGTAGATAAGCCTATCTTTTTCTAGATCTCAATTAAACAGTGAATGCTGCATGAAGACGACTGCCAATCAAGTCCCAAACTTACGCACTTTATCACACACACAAAAGTTGGAAAAGAAGTCGCCAAAATCAATAGTACAGGCCATGCGTAATCAAACCAACAGATCCTTTTCATATGCACAGTTTCCGAATTTACTCATTTTGAGTACCGGGGTACCCAGCCTGATTTTGGAATGAAATAATCGGTAAAACGAAGGCTGAACTACGCCTACATCAGATGCTTTTCTGTACAACTAGATTCTGTATATAATATGTAGCCTACTTATAAATAATAATGTTTCAGAAACGAAGAGACGCACTCGTACAAGATCTAGACTAGATCTAACTTTGTAACTTCTGGAGATATGACGCATTGACCGAGCCGACTTCAGGCCTAGACCCACTATTGACGTACTGTTTCTAGGCTTCAGGCTACTCTAAATGGCTTGTTCTGTTTCTAACACACCCTTGATTTTCCCGCTGTTTTTTTTTTTTTTACCCAACTCTACGTGATTGACGATAGATAAACACGGGAATAATACATGTAATTGCAAAGAACAGCGTAGGCCTATTGTACTTATTGTAGAGATAAAATTTAACTGGATTTGGGCTTTGGATTTATAGCCATGTCAAAATCGAACTGAGATAATTGAATACGAATGATAAAAGAATAAGCGTATTTTTGGCATTGGGCCTAGCTTAATGCCGACGAACGCAGTTAACTCATGTTTCAAAGTAGGCCTACGTCATTACACTGAGCAACATTTCAAACACTGAAAGCGGGACAAAAAGGATGAGGAGAAGAAGAAAAATAAGACAATACATTATAATGTATTACAGACAGTGTGTGGCGGGCTGGGATGAAAAAAACAAAAAAAACAAACAAACATGGACCCCTAAGTTGGATTAAAAAATATATACCACGAATCTGAGCATAGAAAAACCTCAGAAAAACCTATATCCATACACGGAGATAAAACTTTCGTGTTGGTTTCTAAGAAATCCGTTTACAAGACCAACTCAACTACATACTACATGTAGTAAATTAGGCCAGCGACGAGGGAAACGTGTCATGTATTAATCTACACTATTCAACGATTTCTGACAAACGAGTATAGAAAACAGACAAAAGTGAAACTAGATCTACAATCAGTGTGTAATTTTTCTAAATATTTAAGTAAAAATTTAAAAGATAGAAGCATGGCGTAATAGTAATAGAAAATGAGCCTCGCTGCAACATTTACAACGCATTGCGCGGAGTTTAAAAAAATATAAATGAACGATCCCTTTCAAGGCCACACAATGGAACGCTGGAGGAAAAACGCTGACGAAAACGATCATCCGGGCATTTTGTCGCAGCCGGGGAGTTAGCCATTTTTCAGGTAATGATCAAGTTACATTTCTTTCTTATTTTACGGTTTTATTTAATTTCTTATGGCTGTATCATTACAAAAAGTACACATACAGAATTAGCTAATGTTTTATTTTATTTTTACAGGTTATAGAGTTTGCACGACGTCAAAACGAAGAGAAAATGGAGATGCGCCGTCCGTTTGATCCTTTGGCACACGAGTTGGATCCCAATTTCCGACTCACAAAATTTGCTGACCTAAAGGGATGAGGGTGTAAAGTCCCTCAAGAGGTTTTGCTCAAACTTCTCGAGGGACTCACACAGGACAGCAATGCCCAGGACGCGGAACAGGCGCATTTCCAGTATGCGACTCAATCGCCGCGAATTGGTAATGTATTTTACTGCCTCTTTTCCGCAAAATTCCACGAAACGTACCGATTCCAGAAAAAACCGTTTACAAGAAAATATTATTTATCTTTCACAAGCATGCTCTACTATCATTCATTATTTTTCTCAAGCTTTCTTTTGAAACATGATGATGAATGTTAAGTACAAGGAAAACTTGTTATCTGAAGCTTCAAAAATCAAAATTTGATTCTGCTTATTGAAACCCTTTCAGTCTGCACAAATTTAAGATGGCTGTCCTTGTAAGATAGAGCGAGACAACGGTCACGTGACCAACGATCTCAACGCCTCTTGAACTGTTGAACTCGGCTACCATCAACACGCACCACCCCACCCCAAACACATTCTCTCTCTCTCTCTCTCTCTCTCTCTCTCTCTCTCTCTCTCTCTCTCATTTCCTTGCGTTGCTAGATTTGAAAGATTGATGGTCATTGATTAGATCTAACTGAGTCGTAGATTTCTAGATCTCTAGTTCAAAGCAAAAAAAAAAAGAATCCTCTTTTCTTCTTGGCTTCAAAGATAGATCTAAGTGAATTGACAAAGATGGTAAACTATGAAAATTTATTTTACGTACTTAAATGCAGTAGGAGCAAAATTATCAGCGATTACAATATTTTTCTGCTTGTTTCAAGTGTACCGTTGGTTTCACTTCAGTTTATCGTTGAACTTTAGTTTACCGTTACTTTAAAGTAAAGTCTTCAGTAAGTTTTGAGTCTTGCTTTGATTTTAAAGGAGTTAAGAGTTAATGCATGTATTACTGTAGATAGTAACCATGTGGCAGTGTTTCAAAGACATTTGCCTCAACTACTAAGTGTAGTACATTATGTAATAAAGAATCCTTTTATTCCCATTACAGGCATTGGAATGGATTCTTCTATCACTCCCCTTCGACATGGTGGACTATCCCTGGTTCAGACCACAGACTTCTTTTACCCCCTGGTCGATGACCCCTACATGATGGTAGTGGAAGTTCATTATAAGGGCGCAGTCTTAACTTAGCTTTTGGAAAAAAAAGTGAAAATGTGTAGAATCTTCTCACCAGTCGTTGTTCACAAACTTTTATAAAGTAAGCCTTTCACATTTAACCAAAGTTCTTTCGCACTTTTGAGTGTCTGTCACTTCAACAATATAAGGTATCACAGTCGGCATAAATAAACTAATTATTTCCACATAAACAATATCAATAACAAATATTGGTGCAAAGTGCTCGGTTTATTTCTGTACCTTTTGATCAATAAATGCAGAATCTATATTCTTTTTGTTTTTGTTAATTAACTCTTTATTTTAAAATCTAAAGATTTTCTGTATCCCAGAAAGAATAAATTTAGTCTAATACTTTTTTTAATTTAAAATGTAGGCCTGGGCCTTAGTGTGCATCTAAAGTAATTGATTTTTCACACAATTATCATGTTGTTATTGCACTATTTTTGTTTGAGAAAAGCAGGGCATGAACATTTTTCTCATCTTTTTTTATTTCAGGGCAAGATAACATGTGCAAATGTTCTCAGTGACCTTTATGCAATGGGTGTTACAGAATGTGACAATATGCTTATGCTTCTCAGCTGCAGTAACAAGATGTCTGAGAAAGAGCGCGATGTTATCATTCCCATCATCATGCGTGGATTTAAGGCATTGTTATTTAATTACTTTTTTAAGAGGCACAAAAAGGAATAACTAATATATTTCTTATCTTGTCTCATGGTATTCTTAATAGAAGAAATTTTTGGTTTTTAAGACAGGGCTATTCTTTAAATTGTTGAACATTATTTTTTAAAGAGCCACCAGTACTTAAAGGTACAATGTACCTTAATTGTCAATCATCATTCTTTGAATTCTTCTTTTGTTCCTCTTTACCACCATAGTAAACAACATATTTGAAAAAGGATGGTGAGATATATGTTTAGCGTGATGTATTTTTGCACTAAAAAAGAAGTAGAGTACCTGAAAGTATAGGTAGAAATCTATTAATGTAATATGGGATTCAAAATTTAGCATTAGTTGTAGTAAGCTGCAAATTTTCATTATTTCTTTATTATTTGCACTCTTAATCAAACGAAAGCCGCACTGGCTCTCCCCCCCGTATTCAAATCTTCCTGGTGACAATCTCTCTTCTTAACATTCATTTTTGTTTTGTTTTTTTTTTCTTCAAAATGTTGACACTTATGTGCAAACTAGGATGCAGCTGAAGATGCTGGCACTCAAGTCACAGGCGGTCAGACTGTCGTCAACCCTTGGATGACCATCGGTGGAGTTGCTACTTCGGTTTGCCAGTCCAATGAGTACATCATGTAGGTGGTTCTCTTCTTCATTCTAATGTATCCACCATGATGGCTGACCCTCTTACAAGGCAGAATTATCTGATAAGATTTTTTTGTAAGAGAAGGAGAGGATAGAAATGTTTAAAATGTGTTGACTCTTGAGCTGTCTTGTGTACAAGTGAGCTTCTAGTCTTTCAAAGATTATATAAATATGATGTCTTCAGTCTCGTGGCTGTGTTTTTTTATTTACTTTGAGTGCAATCCTTCAAAGTGATATTACATGTACGACAGATCAATCTAATTTTCCTAACAAGTCTTAACTGTCTCTGAAAATCTCTATTGTCAAACATTTCTTCAGGCAATGAAATATGGTTAATTTACCAGTGCAGTGAATGCAAATTTAAAAAAATAATAAAACGCTAAGAGTAAGATTGTGTCCTGAAATATGACAATGTGTTTCTGTAGTCCTCAAATATTGTTTTAAAGCATTTTGTTTTTACAACGGGTGGCCAACTCTTGTGTTGTTATCATGTTATAATGAGAGAAAGGAGCAAATTTCCTTTTTTTTTTTTTTTTTTTTTTTTTGCTACAAGTAAGAGATAGAATATGGCTTGTAGTGTCATATTTTGTTTTTGATAACTGTTTTGAATACACTGCTTACTAATGGAAATCTCTGTTATTTTAAAAATAACTTTCAGTTTGAGTTCATTTTATTAATTAGGATCTTGAAAAAACTGAGAGTTACCTTGTCTTTCTGATATGAGTTAACGGAAAACTCTTATGATGTTTCCCTTTCTGTTAGATCAATGCCCTCAGAATATGATACATGTATTAAATTCGATTTTTTAGTGGGTCTACATGTATATGTGTAGTTGATTTGAGAAGAGCTTTAAATGAAAGCATTCACTGAGTCACCAAGTTTACGTTAGGAAAGTTTAGACAGAAGCTTTGCCATAGGTGTGCCAATATTTTTTTGGACCAGTCACACACTGGGATAGGTTCATTCAATTTCCTTTGAGGGGTATTGAATACTTCTGACTGTTGGAAAAGGACATGAAAAAGTTTAACTACCATCAAGTTACCACTTGCATCTTAGTCTTTCTACTAGTGGCTGTATACTTCAGTTGATACATGACGGAAATATATTATGTTGAATGTAATTGCTGAAAGTCTGACTCTTTTTTAAAAAGAAACATAACAGTTTCGACAGTACAGTGTTTTTAATGTTTTGTTTGTGCTTAAACAGCATGAAACTTTTACTGCAGATTAGAGGAGAAAAATGGATTTAATGTCAACACAATTTGTTTTATTTACATGTATTGTATGGTTCTAATACTGTTTGTATGTAAGCTTTAGTTTCTTTTTATTTTCATAATATGCTTGAATTATAACCTTCTAATAAGGCAGATTAGTGGAAAAGATTTTTCTGTGATGCGATAGGTGGGGATATACAAGTTGAAAAAAATTCTGTTTTCCTCTACTGTTGTCATTATAATTTATGAACATTCATTCTAAACAGGTCTTTCCTGGTAAATCTAGTAGAGTTGCATCGACAGTAGTGATTCATGATTAGATGCTTCTTAAAAAAGTTTGTATGCATTTTTTTTTCTTGTCACTTGCACAGGCCAGACAATGCTGTAGTTGGGGATGTCTTGGTCCTCACCAAACCACTGGGCACACAGGTAGCAGTCAACGCCTACCAATGGCTGGACCAGCCAGAGAGATGGAACAGGGTGAAGCTAGTTGTGTCTGAAGATGATGTCCGAAAAGCCTATCAGCGTGCTATGTTTAGTATGGCTCGTCTGAATAGAACGGGTAAGGACAAAGGAAAACTAGAATTATGAATTCAGCCATTGAGTAGGTCAACGAGTTCATCATCATCAGCCTTTATCACCCGGGTGTGGGTATAGGCCACCAAGAAGAGCCTTCCATCTGTCTCTGTCCTGGGCGATTGTCTCCACCTCTGTCCAGCTGTGAACGAGTTCATGTACATATTTTGTAATATTAAACATTGTCAGGTTTCTTTTTTTTTTTTTTTTTTTTTTTTTTTTACAAATGCTTGGCAACCTTCAATTCACAGCTTGTCCATAAATGATATTTACCTAAATGCCCATATTCATCAGTAGTTTAGTATGACAAAATAAACTTCTTGTGCACGGGTTCTGTTACAGTTTTCACATTTGGTGTCCTTCAGTCATTATCATATCCAAGCACTTGTGACGAGAACTGGTTGGTTCCACTTACTGGAGATAAATTTAATGAGAAGGAGATTTCAAAGCACCTGAGTGTCCCTCATGCTTTATACAGGTTTAATTCCGCCTACCATATTCAGTTCTTGGGAGCATGCTAGCAGGTCTCTCACACTCAAAGATAAGTGATGATGGGCACCGCAGTTTTGCTTACATGTTTTCCACTTGCATCTTCTCCTAACTTTTTTTATTTCTGTTATCAAAGCATAACTTAGATTCATAATCATAGGCCTAGGTAAGAGTAGTTTCGCTACAAAGAGAGGCTGATGCCTTGTTAAAAGTGACAATTTCAGAGGCAAGTCGTCAACACTCTTGCCACTGTGTAAATATGCTAATGAGATCTAACCAACAAGCGAAAGGGAACTTTTTTTTAGACCAAGGGTTAAAATAGTGTTCAATGCCAAGCAGTTACACTAGTTACAGACCGTTTGTGTACACATTTCGTTTGTAACCAGCCTTATCTTTACTGTTTGTTTTAAATACAGTAATCCCTGTTTTTTCCCCCGTCTCTTTCTTCTCTTTCATGCATGTGTGCTCCTGATGTTAAACCAAGTCCACTGCATTTTTTCCCCTTTAATTCTTGTTATTTTTGTTCGTTTGCCTCATCTGTTTCAGCCTCAAGACTTATGCACAAGTACAATGCCCATGGTGCTACAGACGTGACTGGCTTCGGCCTGCTGGGTCATGCAAGCAACCTAGCCAAAATACAGAAAAATGAGGTTGGCTTTGTCATCCACAACCTTCCAGTCATAGCAAAGATGGCGGCTATAAGCAAAGCATGTGGAAACCTGTTTGGCTTGTTGCAGGGCACATCAGCAGAAACTTCAGGTAGGCATCTTCTTTCTCTTTCTCTCCTTCACTTCACTTCTTCACTTGTCCCTTGACTTCCGTAGATGTCGTTGGGGCACCTGTGAAGATGTTTCCATTACTTTCCTCAATCTGTCTCTGTCTTCCACCACCCTTTGGGATTCCGCCAGGCTCAGTCCTGTCCATTCCTGGATGTTGTCCTCCCACCTTTTTCTCTGTCTACCACGTCTCCGGCCTCCTCCTACTCTCTTGTTTCATTGGCTGAATGGTGAAGATTTTGGGTTTCTGCTCGGGATGGCTTTGGTTCGAATGCGGATGACAACAGTTTTGTATTAATTATGTAGCCTACACATTTCCAACCCCACCCTGGTGAAAACTGGATCCTGTGTTGCGGGTGATCTTGTATTGTCTCTTCTGCTACATACTTTGAAACCGGGATAAGTTCCTGTTCTCTGAAGGAACTACTGCTCTCACTCATGAGATGAATACTTAGCTGGATATAGATCACAAAAAATTCTCCCATTCTGGAGTGTGAAGAAAGCATCATGATTTATTTTGTGTTAAGTAGCCAGTTCAAGTCTCCACAGCTGTAGATCCATTTGTAATACGTGTACTTCATTTTCCTTTTTTTTCTTCATTTTGAAATGAGCCATTATCCCACAAATATCTCCTGATTCTTTTACAGGGGGATTACTGGTTGCTCTGCCAAGAGAGCAAGCTGCAGCTTTCTGCAAAGATATAGAGAAGCAAGAAGGCTACCAGTCCTGGATCATTGGCATTGTAGAGAAGGGCAACCGTTCAGCACGCATCATCGATAAGCCTCGGGTCATTGAGGTCCCAGCAAAAGACCGTGATGGAGAGTTATGGTAGTCCACAGTGTTTCATTCTTGAATTGTATCATGGGTAGGCCATTTAAGTTTATGCATTTTCTGAAAACAGTAAATTTTTTGTAAATTGTTTTTGTTCATTTTAATTGATAGCCAAGGAATACGTTGTGTTCATGAACTGGTCAAAAGACTTTTGTCTTGTTTTAATGTTATTTTAATGCGGTCAGTTCTCATGCAATAGTTTTTCTATCTAAAGCTTTGAGGTAGGCTTGCTTTTATCTTGATTTAGTTTTCTTAATTGGGTGATTAAGTGTTGTACATTCAAACATTTGGAGTTCTTCATTGACTTCTTCTTCTCTGTTCTTTTTCTTATATAATATAAGAATAATAGGATGTTTGTTGTCAAAGTTTAAGAAACCAAAAATTGTAACCAGATTAAAATCAGCAATTTGTTTTATAAACCTGAAAATTATGTTCCTGATTTGATAATGATAGCACAGCTTTTTTTCTTCATCATTTCCTAGTCTAAAGATGTGAGAGCCTTGAGCAAGCTCAAACAGCGAAAAGAATAAGGAAAGCGTTGGATTTAAAGCTCTCCCAAGGATGGTCTACATCTTTCTCCATGAAAAGATGAAGTGTAAAGGCCGTACATTGGTCCAGCTTCATTTTTTGAGTCCATTTTGACAGGTGTAGACCTTAGGACAGCTTTATCTGGCATTCATTGTAATAGTTTTGTTTTGTTTCTCATGGTTTTCATTCTTATGTCACCAAAGCAGCTGCTATTAAACTTGATTTGCCAATCACCACTATTTATTGATTCTTTTTCAGTCATATTGGCACAGCTTGTTTTTTGTTGTATCTGTTGTGTAGATTCTACATGTATTCTTGTTTATATTGGAAGTGCATTTACTGGAAGGCCTACTTCGAGTTCTATGGATATCTGGGAAGGGCTCAGTGAGAAAGAGGGTTTGCAAACTCTTCAATATCAATATCTTACTGAAATAGCTGTGCATGATGCCAATCTGGTTGGTCCAATCTGTCGCTGATGGAAAGTGGGAAGGTTTAAAATCATAAGAATTTTAATCCCTTTTCATTTTATGTTTGGGTTAAAGTTAAAGGTCTGTGAACCATGTGTAAGTAAATCAAATATCACAGAAGAAGCACATGTCACATACATGTACCAGTACCGTACTGCTGGTCAGCATTGTTGGGGGTTAGCAAGAGGCATACAACTTATGAGTACTGTGAGCCGGTTTTCCTGGAATATTGTACACCATGTATGATCAACATAGGGTGACCCCGGAAAGACCGCTAAATTGGCCTCCGAGGCTTTAACCCTAGTACTGCGCAACTATGCAAATGCACCAAAATTTTAAAAAGGCAAAATATATGAGAAAAAAATCCATTGAATTCTCCAATTTTCTTGCATGTATCCCAAAAGGGGAATGAAAAACCTGTTACATGTATTTGGTGCATTTGTCTCACCCCTGCATGTATATGTTTGAAAAATCTTCCTTGGCACTCTGGCACATTCTAGTGGGCAGTAGGCCTACTAGGGATAAGCACTCTCATTGACAAAGATAATGCTATACAATTACATTGTACAATCCCACTGATTGCACGCATACACAAGCCTGCAAGTGTCACTGACCTATTGGTCACACCAGTGTTATCATGCATTAAATGTATGATGAGGATGGCCTGAAGTGAATTATGTGTCTCGTTCATGTGGACAGTAGGTAGGCCTATGTCACACTACATCATGTGTGATTAACACAGCTGCTGCCTGTGAAGGATTGAATTCTTTTACATTTTAGATGCACATGTACTACAGGTATACTAAAAAAAATGTACTGGTAATGAAATGGGGCTCCCATGGAGTTCATAGACCTTACCTGCCTTACTTTAATATGTACTAGATCTACCTATACTTACAGTTAAAAAATGTTTTTGGGTGGAGTAGGAGGGCTGGGAATGGATGTGTGTACACATGTACAATATAATATGTCTGTATCTGTACCATCTACAGATTGAAATTGAATTGTAAAATTACACATTTACTGGTCAGGAGCAGCTGAGGGGAGGAGGTGGAGGTGTTCTGGAAAATGCATTACGTATACATGTGTACATAGTACACATCTGTTTCGTTACCTTTAATTAATCTTTTTTTGATAAGATCAAAAGGAGCTTGAACAGTTACTATACTACACTGTAAACATTTATGCATGATTACATGTAGATCTAGTGTCCTGTTGGTGCACTCTGTTTAACACCATGAACCCCAAAAATTAAGAAATAGTAAAACCAAATTATCTTACATTTGTTTTTCCTTCAAGGCCTATGAGGTCCATAGAGGTGGAGCTTATCCCAGTTTTGGTAGCTGAAGCGGATCATGTATGATTTTGACTTCATACTTCATGTCCTTAGGACGCTAATCAGTCATAGGTTTACTTCCGCCACATGCCAATTCAGTGGACCTTTGGATTAAGACCATTAGCTCTAACTCTAACCATTCAGCCACCAAGCCACTTTAAATAACAATAACACTAACAGTGGAAATTGAATACATTGTACTTTCTGATCACCTCGAAATCTAAAATCTTAGCTGAGATGGCGAATTTTAAGAAAATGTGTTTCTTCATACTTCATGGTTTATTGGTAACTGGAAATTCTTACACTTAGCAAAAGCGCATTATTTGCCACAAGAACGCCTATCTTAGTTCATGAATGCATATCGGCCTAGATTTTGCACACAGGTACATTGTATTTCCGTACATTCAATTAGATTTTCAACTTTCACCTTTTTCGGTTGAAGTATCTTTTACACTATGGCGCGGTGGTCAAATGGTTAGAGCGTTGGACTCCTAATCCAAGGGTCCAGGGTTCGAGTCCGGGAGGTGACCATGTTGTGTCCTTGGGAAAGCCACTTTACGCCGTTTTTCCTCTCCCCACCCAGGTGCAAATTGGGTACCGGCATATTCTGCTGGAGAAATAAGCCTACGACAGACTTGCGTCCTGCGAAGGAGATGAAGTAAAACTCATCTGTTCCGCTTCACGCTACCGAAACCGGGATAAGCTCCGGCTCTATGGGCTTCATTGGCCTTGAAGGAACTTTACTTACTTTTACTTCTTTTACACTGATAACGCTACCGGTACATTAAATACAACTTCACACACAGACGGCTTCGTATTGATGATTGATCAGACAAAGGGTTCAGTTTCAGTTTCAGTGAAGTGAAGATGTATTGATATAAAGTAGGCTATACTAAGTATAAAGATAAAAACTCACGACAGTGTGGAAATCAAAGGGAATGACACATTTTAACAATGTGCATGTATTCACTGATCCTTTCACTTTCTATATTGGCTAAGGTGTAAGACAAGCGTGTATCTTATCTCCTCTTGTACATATTTACTATAGTATACGGAACAGATAATGAGAGAGGCAGACATGGCCAGATATTGAGCTGAAGTTGGAGGAAGATAGAGATATCAAACTTAAAGTATGTAGACGACACTGCACATAATACAGACACCTGTGATAAGCAACAACACTGATAAACAAACTGAACGCATTAAATTTAATTAATTAAGAAGGAAACATCTCCAAACGAAATAGGTAGATTTTCTATTTGTATGTGTTATCTGGGATGCCTACAACAAAGCTGTTCAGTATAGGCCTTCTGCATTGTTATTATTTCTGTACATTCTATACACGGTCAATACGCTGGAAATCTGAAATTCGAACAATTCATCTCGGGTCGATCCAAACAAACACTGGAAACTGCTTAAAAAAACATCAACCGAAGAACAGGACAAAGGCATAAACAAATTAAAACTAGAATAAATCAAAATGATGTGTTACCCCGCATTCACACCAGAGATCCGCTTTCGTGCGTAATCATGCGATTTACGAACGGACGAGTTTATTCTTTCTCGTCTAGTAGTGTTCTCACCGAGCTCTCGTAATCGTTCGTTTCCGAACGTTAACATAATACATTTTACCGCCGACGTAAAATTTGTTCCGTGAACTCTCGTGTCCAGTGCGATTACTGAGTTACTGCGATGAGGCTCGCTCGCTCCTGACGTCCATGTTGGCAGAAGGCACTCTCACGAACGGACACGAATGAAAGGTGTGTACACACAGTCGTTCGTTAACGTACGTTAACATACGTTCAGAAAACGAAAGCGGAATTCTAGTGTGAATGTGCCCTTACGGAGTCGACAGATAAACACTTAAAAAGAAAGGCATCAAACAATAAGCTATGCGGAGACATGCATGCATATGTTACTTAATTACATGTGTGTGTACACAGTGCCCTGTGGCTCAAAGAATTAATTCTACCTCCGTCAGTCTGCGTGCCATAAGAATAAGACAAGAGGTGACTAAATAACAAATTAGGCAGGGTTTCCAGAAAAGAAACTCCTGTTCCTCTAGGTTGGGGGTTCAGCTCAGGGCCAATGACCCTGAATAGTACCAAAAAAAAAATGTACATGTAGTTAGAGTTAGAGTGAAAAAACAACAACAAAGAGTACAGAAACCGGCAAGAGAGAAAATATTACACAGGGTCAAGGAGGGAAGCACCCCAGGACTTTGTCACACTTTGTGCGAGATACAGCATAATGAGGACTATAATTGTATATTATTATACATGTGCTTACGGCTTACATCATGTACAAAGTTCCGCAGCTGCACAGAAAAAAAACGAACAACAAAAATTGATGATGAAACTCTTAAGATCTGAGCATCCATCGAGTCGTAAAAGTCAGTGAGTGAGTAGTACATGTACTAGTAAGCGGTTCTGAGAAATAATGAGGAACCAAGTGAGCGAGTGCTTGTGTGTGTGAATCTAGTACATATGTATTTCTCTGAGAGTCGTGAGAGTAAATTTTGTGATCCTTAAACCGTAGAAAGAAAATCTTAATTTCCACGCCGATAATTTATAATACTAAGCTAAATAATGTGAAATCCTTGTACTGCTATCATTTCCTAACGGCGCATTCCATTCTTGTCAAAAAGACATTGTTTCTGTTGGGTGCTATGTTCTTTTTTTTTTTTTTTAAATAAACCCTGATCTAGAATAAAACATCTTCATCGATATCGAGACGATTTACTTTTTATCTGTACTGGCACACGCACACACGGTGCTGTAGAACACATCTCTGTATCGGGAACTGGCTGTCAGATAAATGAACATGTTCACAGACGCATTGACGCCAGTCACAAAGTACAAGATCGACATGAGAACGAAGAGAATGTTGTGGTACCTCTCGTTAATGTTCAGCTCCGGCTCGGCCCGTCTGGCAATAATAATACCCATCTGAACCTGCGTGCACATGATAAACACCAGAGCTACAAGCCAAACCAGCTTCACCACTCTGCGATCCCTATCTGATAGATCTGTCTTCCCTTTACGACCTTTATTCTCATCTCCACCGTCCTTTTTCGCCATCGTCGTCGTGCGGGACCTGAATTTGGCGGACGCCCGGAGACCCCTGATCATGACCAAAGCGCTGACGACGACGACAACGAAAGAACAGATCGGGATGGTGGTGTGGCTGAAGGAATTTCTGAAGACGTCGATCGACTGACGCCCGGGCGCTACCCATAAAGTGAGCATGGTGGTGTTGAGGAGCGGAACATGTTGCCATGACAACGTTTGGGTAGCGAAGACGGGCAAGAAGCTGAAGAAGGCTAACAGGTAGAAGAACACCAAGATGGCCAAGGCTCTGGATCTGGTCATCCCACCTGAGGAAAGGTAGGGGTGATTTTTTTTCGTCTCAAGAATGTGTGTGTGTGTTTATTTGCGCGCGTGTTAGTGCGAGTGTGCGTTTATATGTTTATGCGTTTGTGTATGATATAAAGAGGAGTAGATGGAGAGACATAACGCATGAGAGAAAACAGAGGAGTAGAGGAAAAGAACAAAGAGAGTGAGATCGAAAGAGAGTAATCAAAGTTGCAGAAAGAGGATGCCAAAAGAAAGAGGGACGTAGAAGCAGGGGGAGAAAACTGATTGCAATGATAGAGTTGTCCTTCAAGCAGTCAGTTTCAGTGTTAAGAGCAAGCAATGATGACGTGTGATTCTATCCAGTAAGATATGCCATCGTAAACATGTCTATGCCTGGATACAAAATTTGCTCCTTCTTCTTCCTAGCTATTGATTCCCACGCCTGTTGATGTCTTTGTGTGCTCCACCGGTTATGCAATGATGTAATCACAAAATCGTTCCTACCCCTTCTCTCTCTCTCTCTCTCTCTCTCTCTCTCTCTCTCTCTCTCTCTCTCTCTCTCTCTCTCTCTCTCCCTCTCT
>JBDFRD010582601.1:0-28746 GCA_039654405.1 Bullina lineata | reverse complement strand
CTCTCTTTCTCTCTCTCTCTCTCTCTCTCTCTCTCTCTCTCTCTCTCTCTCTCTCTCTCTCTCTCTCTCTCTCTCCGTTAACGGAAATGCAATGACACTGTTCTGGTAGATAAAAATGTTTTCCTTGATTCCAGTTAAAATTTAAAGGGAGTATTTTTGTTCTTGGAGTTCAAAGGTCATGCAAGGGGCACTAAAAGGAAAGGAAAGTTTATGATTAACCCTTTCACTGCCAAATTCACTGATCGACGAAAAGCAATACATGTATTTGCTAATTGCTAACATTAATGATGTTCCTTCGCTGGATCCTAATTTCAGTCTTTAATATTAATTAACTTGACACCCACCTCTTTTCCGCACAAAAAATGAAGAACGAAAACTCTGAAATATTTCTTTTAAATCAAGTTCTTCTCACTCTTTCATTAAAAAAAACAAGTTTTTGCTAGCAGTCATTGACAGACAACTGGCAGTGAAGGGGATGAAATGTATGCATAATACTAGGAGTGAATTGTTTAGCTTTTTATTTTTTAATTTAGAAAATTTGTTTCCTTTCAAATAAGCTGTAACAAAATATATTGAAATTTAAAAGCTATGTCCTTATTTTTGTATTAACAAACTTTTTTTTTTTTTTTTTTTTTATTAGAATCCGGCCCATGAGCTAGTTTATGCTAAGCAAAAAGGCTACAGCTACTGGCCAGCCAAAGTGGTTAAAGACCTAGGTGGAAAGTATGATGTTCGCTTCTTTGGAGGCTGGCACCAAAGGTGAGCTTTACCTCGATGGCAGACCAGTTGACATTGAGTAGGGTAGGGTCCAAATCAGAAAGATGAATAGTTGTATAAGGGTTTTTTTGTTTTGTTTTTGTGATTAGCGTTTGCAAGGTTACAAGGTTATGCCATGGATGAAGACATTCATAAGAATACTAGAATTTACTTTAAAGTGCACATTTATGAGACATCGGATTACCCATTTCTTATGACTATATTATTACTTCCTACGTTTTATTAGAAATGTTGTAATTTAGTATGTATTGTTTAGTGTTTTTTTAATATAGAGAGCGATTTAAAAGGTATTAATTTTTTATGCAGAATTTGTTGAAAGACTAAGGCATTTAGACTTAACTTAGGTTTATGTCCTGAAATACTTCTGTACTTATGTGTAATTTGTATGATCTCAGTGATCCATTGTGGTATGGAATAAAAAAAAAGCAACATGATTTTCAGAGCTGTAATTCCTGCTGAGTATATTAAACCCATCGCAACAGACTTGAAGTCGATGACCATCAAGAAGACTGGAGGTAAGCTAAACTCATGTACTTAGTAAGGGTTTCGGCAAGATTTGGGGTTTAACAGGTTCCTTTACAAGTGGAAGAGAATGTATTGTGTTACAACACATTTATGTGAATTAAGTTCATCATTTTTTGTATACTTGTTCATGAACTATGTATGTATGTAAAAGTGCTTTCCTGAGAAAATCCTTCTTCTATGTTTGGTGATCAAAAGTTAATTCTTGTAAGATATGTCATGGTGCTTATTTATTCATTATTGAAAGACACTTTTTATACAAAGATATGTACTTCATAAAGTGGATATGTACTTCATGAAGTGGATTCTAAAAAATAAAATGAATATACTATATAAACTAATGTTATCCATTTCAGGTTTTACTAAAGCAATAAAGGAGCTGAAACGACATCAAGAAATCCTTGAAGAAAGAGAAAGAGAGATGGAGGCTTCAAATGGTGACAACCAAGAGGAAGTAGAAGAAGAAGAGGAGCAGGAGGAGGAGGAGGAGGAGGAGGAGGAAGATGAGGAAGACGAAGAAAGAAACGAAGAAGAAGAGGATGTTTCGATGAAAGAAGTGGAAGAAATTGAAGAACCAGTTCAAGTCAAGAAAAGTCAGAAAGAAACACCTAAACGAAGAGACAATTCCCAAAGTGAGTTGCATATGTTTGATATCACTGAAAAGTTGTTTCTGGGGAACATTGCCAGATACATATTTCATTTTTATGTAAGGCTAAATTATTTGTTTTGTTAATACCTTATTTTGTATAGTCTCCTGCCATTTTATTTGACAGTTTTTAAAAGAAGTAGAATGGCAGTATAAATTTGAAATGATTTTCATTATTAATAGGTTTTCTGAGAATTTGCAAAGAAATTTAAAATGCTAATTATTCCATGTTTCTATTTTAAAAGAAATGAAACAAAAAACAGATATGTTTACTGTGCTGTTGAGAATATTCACTCATGAAGTGAAGGATGTAAGAGCCCAATGATTTCTTCAGTCTGAGCAGTTTGAAAATCAAGAGAAACTTTTCCACTTGCAAAACAAATTTATAAACTGAGAGCAAAATATTGTTTTCACTGGGAGTAGAGGTATAAACAATCAGATTGTAATGACCAAATTCATGAAACCGTAGCCGTGGACATGTTACCCCCCCCTTTTTTTTTTGAATATGTATCAAACATCTTTCAGAAAAACACATTGGTGAATGTTTATTGTTCTCCTTTGGTTTTATCATTTGTAACTTTGATGGCATACAGTAAGTAGGCACTGAATTCAAGATATTTAACATTCCTGAAACAAACCTAAGATGTGACATTTTAACTTTTGATAAGTATACACACATCAATGGTGGGATAATGAGAGACAATGTGTGAGAGGTCAGATTTGCAAAAAATAGAAAATGAGGCAGTGGAGAAAATAAATCTCTTTTATTTGCACTTATCTTTCAACAGTAAAAGCATCTAGAACTGGTTCTCATTACACAAAGCTTAAACTTGCTTTTTTATTAACGTCCTTACAACATTCCTTCTATTTTCATCATATCTCACCAAGCAACATAAAAAGTTTTGCAATGATTGTATTTTGTAGCAAATTTGTTTTTTTTTAATTCCATTTTAAGGAACCCTGCATAGGAAGCAGGAAATTGATAAGTCATAAGGAGAAAACATTTGCCAAAAGAGTAATTAAATCAGAACTCAGTGGGACGTTTAAGGTGTAGAATTAATTTGTTATCAGGTCTTCCAGTGTTGTTACATAAGTGAAAAAGATGCATTAAATTTTGATTTTAAGGAAAAGAGTGTCTTGGTATGTTTTTCAGGTAGAGTAAAAAAAGCACAGAAAAGGGCCAGAGAGGTAGAGGAGGAAATGGAGGTTGAAGATGATGTTGATAACAGACAAGTTACCTCTACTAGTGCTGACAGAGATGCAAAGAAAAGGAAAAGAAAATCCAACAAGGTATGTTTTCTTCATCTAATCATTTATCTGTTTCATCCATATAAAAATCTAATGAATTTGAAACAAGGCAGCGTACTTTGTTCATTTTGTGTTTGAATAAAATGTAAACTATAATGTAAGTCCAGTAAAGTATATTTGTTTTATGCAGGGGTTCTGATTTTCTGTTTTTTTTCTGCCGTAAAGAACCATACTTTAAGTTCTGTAGTGCCTGGCATGTTTTTTAGAGGCTTCAGTGATCAAAAGGTTAAACTTGTGGACTGAAAACCAGAGGCTTATAGGTTTTTATGCCAGACCCTGTGTGGTGTCTGTAGGATAGATACTTAACATATTTTCTATCATACTGATGGGAACTGAGTACCAGCATAATATCCTGGGGAAAGAAACAAATGACAAATGAATGTCCTATGTAAAAAGGGATCTTATAATGTCGTCTTTTCGCTTAATGCTATTAAAACTGGGAAAAGCTCTGGCTCCTTAGGCCTTGCAGAATGGTACTGATATAAATTTTTTTATGTGCCAACATCTCAATTTAAGACCCATTAGGGTGTTTTGAACTACAGACCATTAAAGGTGCAAATGGACCAGTTAGTCAATATTTGTATTTTGATATTTGATTTGTAAAAGTTATATGAGCGTATGCTTTACCATCAATTCCTGTAAATAATTATATGTGAACTCTTCTTAAGTTAAGTAAGTCAACACTTTTTTTCTTCCTTCTTAAGTTTCCTATATTATATCAGTAATAGAATATTCCAATCTTATGCACAACTCAAAACTGGCAAAAATGCTTACAAGGGTTGATTTGAGAAAACAGGTTACAATTAAGTATTTGGTAATTTTGTGTACAGTTTGAATACTTCCTGAATTTGTTATTCCTCTTTGTTTTCATTCAGCAGAACAGCTATGATGAAGCCATTGTAGTTACTTCAAGTATGGACAAGGTTGCTAATGTTCCATCTGTTGCAACCAGCTCAGTTGGCAGTCAGACCCTTTCTGTGGTAAAGATATATGTTGGGATGAACTGGTTTTTGTTTTTCCATTTTCTTTCAACTGAGTTATTTTTTTAAAGATCCAGTTTGCTTGTGGTATGGGGGGTTATCTGCCTCTAACTCCGATGTCAACAAATTAAAAACTGTCCCCAAAAACAAAGTAAACAGTTACTTGCATGGTAGACGCTGTTTCCAAACCTCTGTAAAAGATAAAGTATGACTTTTTTGTAATCGTATGGGGCAACATTTTAAGCCGTATAAGCCATTGTGAATCCTGCTGAACTAGAATAAGAGCTTAGTGGGCAAATTAAACATTCTTAGTAAACAAGGAATTTAGCCTAATATGATAATTATTATGTTTACAAGTGATAATCTGTCTTAACCCATTTGTACCTACAGATTTATGACTATTCATCTGTCATTACTTATGGACTTACAAATATGAGACCTAATGTCTTTTTACATGTATTTAGCATGTTTTGTTTTAGTCTTTTAGGATCTGTATTATTTTCTGTGTATCGCTGACAAAATTTTTATGATGTATATTTTTCTGTTAGAAAACGGAAGACATCAGTGTTCAAACGGAACTTCAGGAACAGAGACTTATTGATTTAGAATTGAAAAGTGAGGACAAAGAGGACGCTAAAGATGCTGCAAAGTTTGATAGCAAAAATGTCAAGGAGGAGAAATGTCCTCAAGATGATGCTTACTGGGAAGAAAGGATGGCAAATGCAATGGCTAACTTGACCCAGCGATTGGAGGAAAGATTCGAAGAGGACAAGCGGAAAGCACTCAAAGAGCTGTCTCAGCAGGTTAGTTCTGCTTTATGATTTCAGTTTCCCTATAATGCAAAATTGGGGATGATTTGTTCAATTGATGGAACATACGACCAGCAATGTGAAGATTGTCCATTCTAACTCCATCCAGGTGTGAAGGCAGAGTAAAGTTCTGTCTATTGTAAGTCTCACCTCGTGATCTCCATGAGTATGAAAGAGCCAAAGAGTATCATGACAGAGCACTGTGACCATCTATACTAAAAGTGGAGCTTGCGATGAAGAAATTTAACAGGGTGCAGAATTGGGTTTTAAAAGGAGATACACATCATATTTTCGATTTTAACAAAAACGCTTCTGGGAAGAGAAAGTCATAGTGCAGTGAAGATGGATAGAAGATTGTAATATGAATAGAAGACCTGAAGAAATTTGAATTGGGTTAAGAATAATGTTTCAAATATGTAAAGATGGGGGCTAAATATTTCTCTCATATTTACCTCTAACATCATTAGCAGACATGCCAACTTTACCGGTTCACCGTAAGATCTTATGGGGAACTGTCAGAAATTACAGTTTTATGGGGAATTACGGCGAGGATATATGCTTTTAAATCTCAGTTCCGTTGCGTTCTTTGTTCTCTGGCATTGTCTGTGTATTACTCTTTTGGGTCCTCATCAGCTCGTGATTACTCTGAGTCTCAGACGGGGTGGCATGTCTGCATTGATGTCAAAGCCTGAAATACGATAATTTCTTTACTCTTTTTCTTTACAGTTGGAAGAGGATTTTGGTAAAGACAAACATCAAGCTGTGGAAAGAACCCTTGCTTCTATGAAGATGGAAGTGGAAAAAGCTAGGAAGGCAGGAGAGGAGAAGACGAGAGAACAATATATGGAGGAGATGAAAAAGCTAGCTACCAAGCACAAGGAAGCCATTTCACAAGCAAAGAAGCAGCAATGGGTGAGTGATGGGCTGAGCTGGTGTCAATTCTCTTCAGCAAACACTTTTTTAATGTCATTATTGCACTAACATGCTATACAAGAGCATGAAACCTTGACCAGCAAATGGTCAGGGCATAGGCCAAGCCCAGATCTTTCCTTTTTTCTCTCTCAAGGGAGGCAAGTAAATGTACTTAATTAGATTGGTTAATTTGTATATCATAATTAATTGTTGTGTTCTCAAAATTTTTACTAATTCAAAGTACATTTTTTTTATGTTGCGAATGTAACTTATTCTTTTTTTTTCCATTAACAATTATTCAGTTACTTTTTATAGTATAAAATTATGCGTTTCCTGTAAAAGTTTATGATTATATTCATGAAACAGTGACATGCATTGATGAGTTAAGAAGTTATACATGCAGACGAAAAAAAAAAAAAAAAAGCAATACACCTAGATTGTAGGCGACAAAAAAAAAATAACACCACTAAAAACAACACGAAAATAATATAGGCTTTAATTTTTTGTAGGATTTCTGTGTCTAACCCTGAGCCAAAATTCAACTTTTTGGAAACACGTAGTAACATACTTGTGAAACTTGCAGGTTATACCTTAATTCAACATTAGTTTGTAAACTTAGTAGTTTCTTCATTTTTCTCATTAGAGAAGACAGTTTTAGTTTGGGTTCTGTTCTCTTGAAGGACAAAATTGAAACTTTCATATAATAAGTTAAGTTTGTTATAGATCTTCAGCTTATGTGAAAGTACTATTTTCTTATGTTGTATGTGGAGGGAAGATGTTGAGGTTTCTGTTTTAGAGGTTAGGGTTAGGGTTACATTTACGCAGACTATTTTTGAGTTCATAGCGTTTGACTAGTTTTATAGATACAAAAGTTATATTTTTAAAGTTTGAGCATGAATTGTTGTATTTTTCAGTGTCTTCAATGTGAGAAGGAAGCCATGTACCATTGTTGTTGGAACACCTCATACTGCAGTGTCAAGTGCCAACAAGAGCACTGGCACAAGGAACACAAAAAAGTCTGTAGGCGTAAGCGTCCGTAAAGGTCTGAATCTTGTTAGCCAATAATGTATAAATGTTAAGCAGGTCCAGTTTGATAGGGGGTGGGGGGGGGGGGGGACAGAATCTTGAGTGTAAGAAAGGTATGTGGTAAAGTATGTTATTTAAGAGATCTAAATCAGTGATGTATTGAGATGTGTTTTGTGTGTTTGAAAACTGGAGTCAATTATTTATTTCTGTCTTACTCTCATTTTACTCACCAGCCTAAAAGCATCAGCTCCTTTAACAAATGTAAGATAATCAATTTTTAGAAAAATAATTTAATAATGGTAGGTATGTCACAATGATCTGGACGTCTCATTTACTTTGTTAGAAAATTTGTCTTTCTATTATCTTGCTTTCTCTTTTTTGCAAAGATCGTCCTCAAAAGATTATGTGAAGTAATAATGAAATAAATATGTATGTCACAGAGTGATCTTTGTGGTGCGTTTTTTGTTTTTTGTTTTGGTGGGTTTTTTTTTAAAGAAATGATTCAAAAGAGAAGTTCAGGAAAATTACTGAATACATGACAAATTTAGTGTGTGGATATTTTTGTAAAGCAAAGACAGTCGTAATATTTTGAAGTCTGAGATTCGTTGTCCTGTGATTTGATTGGTTAAAGATGAAACCCCTTCTCTGTAGTCTTTTTATAATTTGTAAAATCTTTAGTGCCTTCATCTCATCTTCTATTCAATGAATTTTCAATTTTTGTTCACCTGTGAAATATCCATTATCTTTGTAGTTTTGTGGGGGGTTTTTGTGTTGCTTTCTATTCTAAATCTCCGGATTTAAGGTTCCAGTAGCTATTTTGTATATTGTTACAACAATTCAAACAAGAAAAGCGTATTTCAGATAATCTGAAATATTATGAGATTTGTTATTTAGTTACTGTGACCTATCTTATAATTTCTTGTCATTTGTGTCCTTCAACTCCTACAGTGAGATATTACAGTCAGATAAGCATGGCTGCCTACACGTGGGCTGTATGCACATGGTAGCTTCTGTTATCTTTCTTTTAATTAGTGTGCTACAGAGAAGAAACGCCACTAATCAAAAGTGATACCTTGTTTTCAATCTGAAGCTAACCTGGGCGTGCCATGAATTATTATTTGAAGGAGTAGTGACATTTCTTAGTATTTTTTTTAGCTTTGAAAGCAGCCACAAAATTTTTTTCTCTCTTTCCTTTTTTAATTTACATTCATTTTTTCCTCTCTCCTTGGCTTTGAAAATTTTGATGAGAAGTTGCAATTTTTTTTTACAGCAAGTGTAAATATTAAACTTGTATATGAGAAAGAAATTGATCTGCAAAAGAAAAGATGTGATTTTTTTAAATATTATGTAAATGGTGTATTTTTTGTACCTCCATTCTAGGCTGTTACATTTTTTGAGATTTGTTTTTTTTTTTATTTATTTTTAAGAAAGAAAGCACAGACATAGACTAGGTTGAATTTTTATTTCTCTTGGGTCTTTTGTTTCTGCTTAAAAAAGAAGAAAATTACTTTGTTTTATTTTGTTGTTTGATGCATTTATTGGTATCCCATATTCATGATACATTTTTATGAAACTAGATTTTATATTGGCTTTTAAGCTGGTGTAGAAATGTTTTTATAATTTGCTTGTTTAACTTGTACATACTACCATCATTCCTGTTAAGAGGGCTGGGTTGTCTCAAACTTATGGTCATGCAATGTTCCATTTGCCATCTCTGCTTTCACTGTCAACTTTCCCACCTATTTTTAAAGTTTATCCATCTCATTGTTTCATTTTTGAAAAATTTGTTTTGTTAGAATGCTGAAACAGGTAAATTCTAATCTTTCAAGCTAGTTTTCACCATGTTACATGTAGCAGTTCTTTTGTAGAATACTTCATTTGTCATTTAGATGTGTTTACCTGCCGAATAATTCTTTTGAAATGTGACATTAATTTATGGTTTGTCTGTGTAAAAGAAATGTAATATTACTTGAAACCTGGTTTCATTTTAATTTTGCTCATTGTTGTATTTAGTATTCATTGATGCATATTAGTGTTCTGAAAGACAGGCTGACTGAGCAATTCAGAGAACAATATCTAAAAGCAGAATATATGCACTGAAAAACTTTTCAAACTGAATATTTTTATAAAAGATAAATGTATTAACATTCATACCATGAATTTCTATATTCTTTTGAAGACAAATTAACTTCCTTGTAATAGAAACTGATCTAGTCACTGGCAAAATAACCAGATCAATATTTCTTGCCCTTCATTCCTGTCCTTACTGTTGATGTTGAATACATTGTCATCCATTTAATGGCTGTATTTGTCATGTTTGAATTTCTGTTGCTTTGCAACGTGGGAGCCTCAGCTTAGGTACTTTTTTTTTTTTTTTTTTTTTTTTTTGCTAAGCCCATGGCTTGAGCACAAAATGAAATATTTTTGTCATTTTTAAAAATAATTGTGCTATTATATGAATCAAGGAATTATATAGTATGCGCAAATTTCTTTTTACGTAGCACAGACGCATCATTCTTGGGCTTCATTCATGACACAAAAGCATTATGTCAAATGAAGATTTCTACAAAATAGTCAAATAAAGGTTTCCACAAAACACGTCTAGTTTTATTATTTGCCATTAGATTGATATCGCGTTACTTTATTTTCTTAATGATGATTTCACATAGTTTCTGAGCTGAAGTGACAAGAAAGTAAGACTCTAAAGTAAGGACGGACATAACAATCAGCTTTTTGAGATGAAGCATTGTATCTAGGAATCTTTACTCTCATGAATGTTACTGAATTAAATCAAAGTGTGAAAATTATAGAAGAAATAAAGAGTTTAACCAGAGCTCTTGATTACATTTCTGCAACGGATAATTTCCTGCAGTGAGGTCCATGCATAAGACTTGTTCATTTGTACAGATAAGAAAAGAAAACATGACAAGACCAGGTAATACAAAGTAATTGTCTCAAAAGATACCACCATTTGTCCCTCCTCAATTAAAAAAAAAAAGCGTTGATGTTCAGACGCTGCTTTTTAAAATTATTGTGAACATCACATTGATCTAGATTGTTCACAACTTGGGTGAGACAAATTCATATGCATTGAATATCTTCATAGCGTTTACCGTGAGATCAGGTCAGTTTCATTAGTGACTCTAATGTTGCTCACTTTTCTTGGAAATACAAAGAACATTGACTCAAAAATAACACAGTAGATCCTTGCTCACGTATTGGGGACAGGGCTCAATAATATTTCAAAAGAATCCTACAAGTTAAAAATCTCAGTACATTGTGATACTGCAAATTCTGGCAAGTAATATCATAGATTTTGCTGGTGTTGTTTAGTTCTTTTATAGATAGTTCGGATATAGGTAATGAAGATATTCCTCAGTTCAGTGGATACTTATAAAAATTGCATTTCCTAATTTGTTTTTTTGAGAGCACTCTGTGTCTTGAGACGAATTTGTTTGTATTGGCAAGAGACACATTAGCAAATAGTATATGGACGTTTTTCTATTTCAAGCGATTTCTATATGATGCCTCAAAAAAAAAAAAAAAAAATTCTAGGCAACAAAAACATATCCAGCTTGTTCTTTATAGGAAAATGTCTTCAAGAATTGTAACAAAGTCCATTGTAGAAAACAATGTATGGTCTTAAATAATCAAAGTATTGCTGAATTTTTATCTGTTGATGTTCAAATTCGTTTGAACTGTATTTGAATAGTTTTTTAACTTGTGTCTCACAGATGCTGGTATGATATTTTGAATAGACTTTCCATTCAGTTTTTGATTATCTCCTCTACCTGTGTACAGTAACAATGTGCAGTGTGCAGCAACAGTGAAATGTCTTGCCATTAAACCACTGGAGAAAATAATACATTGTCCCTTCTGGCTTTCAAACCCTGTTGGTCAGTGAAATTTGACTTCAAATCTGATAATCATTCTTCAAGCTAGCAGCTCATTAGCTGCCTGTATGTTATAAAGTAATTCATCTTTAACGGTAATTTGCACACAAAAAAAGAAGCAAGGAAATAAATGTTTAACTCTAGCTGTATAATCATTTTACACATTAAATTGGAAAGTAATGTTGCAGAAAATACAAATACATCTCGCCCCCAAATTTTTGTTGAACTGTGCATCTTCAAATTCATGGTTGTGTCAAAATAGTTGTAAATGCTTATGTTGAAGTGACATTGGTTTTATCCTTTTAGTTACAGTAACATGAAGTGCTACGGGTATTAAAAAAAAAGACAAAAATGCGTAATTTGTCCTTTATTCTCCACTTATGTTTAAATTCTATTCTTCATTTTTTTTTGCTGTAACTACTATGTTTCTAGGCAGTTATTAAGATCGTGTGAATACCAACTACCATTACACAAAAGAAGTATCAATGAGTCCACATTTATAAAAATTGGAATTCTGATTTCAAAATGATTCATCACTATGTTCTACAGTAGAATCTCGATTTCAACTTCCAACAGAAGTATTGGAACAGACATTTTATTGCATCCGTTTGCTATACACACTCATTGAATAACTTCATCCTTCCAGAAGCAAATAGCTGCTTGCAGAGACAATATGCTTTATTGTATAATACCTCTTCCAAATAACTGTTCCAGCCATGTGCATTTGACAGACCTACATACCAACAGTACACATGCTTTTGGAAAAAAGATGCAAAGGTTATACTGCAAAATCTGTTCAATTAATATGACGCAAATGTTGTTTACCATTCAGCCTCTGTATCATTCAGAGCGAGCTGCATACTACAGAAAATGTTCCATCGTATCATCTCTTATACACATGATAAATGAATTTGAAATGAATAAAAGCTAGATTAAATTTATTTAAAACAATTTTTGAATATTTATAGAAATCGTTTTGGTTGTTGAAATCAGCTGACTAAATTGATAATGAAAAATCTAACAAAGCAAGTTATTTTGTTTCAAATAAAATACGTTTGTTTGACAAAATGAATTCTCATTTACATGTACAGCAACATTATTCATCCGCTCTGTTGGTCCTGAATGCCCTGCTCAAATATCAAACCATTTGACAGGTTCTCCTTGACATTGCTCCAAGGCAACATCAGTACTTTGGGCTGTATTTTAGTACTGAGTAAAACAACTATCTTACTTGGGTTGGATTTTCAGATAATTTTCAAACGCATTTTTACTTTTAGCTCGTGAAAGATTGAAAGCACGATCAATTGAAATATTAACATGAACATTAATGAAGCCTGAGAAGTAGACCTATGGGTCACGTAGCATTTAATGTTGTTTGTGGAGACAGTTACATCAGACATCATTGGTAGTTCTGTTTTCAAAAGAGTTCCTACTTCAGTAATGGAACAGTAAGAAGTGACTGTCTGTACTCAGAGCCTTGTTTGTCAACATGCCAACTGGGTCTTTATTCCCATAGCTAGCAGGAAATATTTCTACCACAAGTTAGTTATGGTTATAACGTTTGTTAAAAGACCGAAATTTTCAGTCTATAGTATGCCTTTCTTACAAATAATATTGAATATAATTAAATCTGGGCTAAGTGAGTTTTTAAGTGCACTGGTCAACTCAAGACAAAAATAGACCTTGCTATTTTTTAAAGACTTTGTTGTTGATTTGTTGTGCTTTTCTGGCTTCTGCTGTTGAACCACAACTATGTGTGTACTGTATCATGTCTCTCTATTGGTGGCAGCTAAAAAAAATTGAATTACTGGAAAAATTATTTTTTTGTACTTATAGTCTTTTATGAATAGGCTGGGCCGTTTTACCTACTTCATTTTTTGGGTTATTAAATTGTGTGTGGAAAATTTTCCTTTGCTGTGTGAAGCTCCTTTGTGTGTAAAGATGGATGTGTACTTTCTGCATGTTTTAAACCTACATATTAATATTATGCAACTGACACTGGCTAAGAAGATATGACTGATTTGTAACATGGTAATATAAACAGTTAAAGAATGTTTTCCTTATCTTCATTGTATTGTCTCAAATGTATTGGCCTAAAAATTGAAATCAGGAGCAAATAAATACTAATCAAACTTATGAACTTTGTTGTATAAATTATTATGTGTTATGCAATTGTTTTAAGTGGAGTCTCAACCAGAGTCAAGTAGTTTATATGTGTTTGAACCAATAGTCCAGTCACAACTACAGCACTGAGAATTTTTTGTAAACATGAATTGAATGTGTCCTGTGGTTTTTTTGATTCAGTTAAAAAATTTTTCAATCTGTAACTTGCATGTTGAATTTTTTGTGCTGATGCTTATGTTTTTATTTGTTATAATTATACACTTCTATTTGGTTATGATTATGATTTGAATTGCTATCCAAATGTTATGTTTTTGAAATTATCCCATCTCATTCTGTTTCATTTGTGATTGATATGCATAGTAGCATGCAGAGATTTGTTAAAACGAGGCACCTAAAAAAAAAGTCTTATGCATTAAAGAATTAGTTTGAGTTGAGACATAATATTGAGAAATCACATGCCGGTATTTGAAAACTATGAATAAATAAATAAATAAAAGCTTCATGCTTAATTTTAAGGAAAAAAAAGAACAAATGACAAAGGGCATTATGAGGAGATAGAGGGGGGACTGTTGGTCATGGAATAATCAGGACAAAGAATATGACAACTTAAATGATGTTTCAATTCTATTTGAATGAAATGTATGTCCATCGAATATAAAATAAATGATTGCAGTACAATTACTGGTGATTTTTTTAGGTGACCAAGATCAGTGGGCAGTAGTAGTCCTAATGAGAAGTTTCCCACTCGTAAAATGTCATTCATAAGTATGCCTTGGATCTATGTGGACTTAATTCAGTATAACTACTTCATTTTTTTTTTTTTTGTATCATTATGGTTCTAAAGAAGGCTTATCATCAGGACTAAGTGCTTAATTGTTGCATGGATTTTGCACTATTTGTTTTTATTTTGAAAGCAAGAGTGAACTTTCCAGAATTCATAAGAGCGAGTATCTTAAGGTGTAAACGTTTCCTTCTTTTTCTCAGTTTTGTTATCATTAGTTAATTCATCAATTTCTGATTCTTAAAGACAGGATATGGATACGACACATGGACATTGCAATTTATGACATTTTTTTTCCCCACTGATTTTCTTAGATTATTCGACAGTTCTTATTGCACTTTTGATATTTAATAATGTCATCATAATCTTTTATTTTATTTTAGTAGGTAGAAAACTGAAAAAGTCAAACATGCTGCAAGGTCTCCAACCTTGACAAATGAATGGATTGATCTTTATTTAAAGAATACCACATGAACAGTATGCTGCCACTATCATTTTTCATAAGTGTCCTCATCCTTTTTGGCTTAGCACATTCCTACCTTATGATGGTTACTCTTTACTATTTTCATAGATGAGATTTATATTGTATATTGGATCTGAATGTTTTGGTTCAAATAAAAGGTGGACGATATTGGATTTCCTATTTTTTCATCTTCAATATTCACGGACGCAAACTGTATAATAAAAGTAATAAAGGCTGCAATTAAAACATGTTGTTGGCTTTGATCTAGTCACAAGTACAATTATAAACAATGAATGTGTATTTGAGCATTCACATATAAAAAAACAAAAACAATTGGTTTATTTTTTTTTAAGCAAGAAAGTAGAAGAATGGGAGTATTGTAATAAATAAAAGTAAAGATACAAACTAACTTGGATTTAGTTTTCCAAATCTTATAGATTTTTTGTTGTATCAAGTAAAACAACCAGGACTTTTTGTAAAGTGCAACTTTGAAATGAACAAATACGGAATTGAGAAAATATCTTTTACTTGTATATCTTAGTCAGAAATACCTTTTTTTGAGTGTAATTTTTTACAATTTTTATTTAAGTCATATGATTTTATTTCTTTTGTTGTGCCTTTAATGCAGAGCTGGCAGTTCACTTATGTGGGATTAACACTTTTTGTCATTTATAATCCTGCAAATGGAGGGGTATCAAGCTCTTGTACTTTATTGTCTTTAACATTATTCAGATGCTAATTACATTTCTTCAAATTCTCTCTTTCAAGTTCTTTTTTTTTCTCTTTCAGACATATGTGATAAACATTTCTGTTGTTTATGTTACTTAACATTTTGTAAATATTTTTGTAAGACATTAAAAAAAACGTCAAATACCAGAGAGCTTGATTTTTATTGCTTGTAATGGAACTGCATATGGTCACATGGCAAAAAGAAAGAACCAGAATGAACATTCTTACCAGAGTAATTAAATGCTTGCAAACTAATATTCAACTTGTACGTAATCTGAGAAGAAAGTGATAAAACATTGGAAACTCCTTTTTTTAAAGGTACAGTGTATATCTTAACATACTTATTGCTGATTTTCCGCAACATCTTTCTTCACCCTACAAATTTTCACATCCTTTTCAAGAGAGCAGAAAAAAATACTTTCAGAGTAAATTAAGTAAGCACTGTTTATTTCAGTAAAGTCTTCAATTTTTTACTGTGAAGAGAAAATTATGCAAAATTCTAAATTTATAATTTCACTCTTGTCATTTGCTCATTCATCATCAATGAGTATTTTGAATTTTTCTTTGGGTTTAAATTTGTAGAGTCGCATCAAATAAATACTTCAAGGTCTTTAAAGTTTTTAAATAAGGTTCGATTAAGAAAACTGAGTTACATGTATTATTTCAAAGTCAAGTAAATACTGTCAGGTGATGAAACTGTGCAGTATCTTTTGGAACTGCTTTTCTTGACAATGTCAGGATCAAGAATTTAGTGATATCTTGAATATAGAAGTGGAGAGAGGAACGATAATGCGTAACTTAGAGATGTTTGTCACACAGTCCACCTGGGAGAGAATTTCCTAAGAAGCCACCCAGAATTGCAGACATAGTGTTAGAGAGCTTCTTTAGCTTGAAGTTGTTGAACATGCAATCGATGCTTACATGGCACACAGGTACCAGTGAGTGAAAGCAAGCAAACCATGCTAGTCAGGAGTCCTGGTCTTAAAATAATGTAATCTTTATTTCCTGAGAAGTCCTGCTTTAATTTCAGTAAAATGTTTGATGTTCAGCACCTTCTAAACGGTTTAATAAGAAGCCTTCCTGTGGCCACATCTCCAAATTATGAAAAACACCATTATTATTTTAAGTTAAAAGTCCTTATACTTAGATGTGTCTTTTTCAGTCTCATCACGATGAGAAATGTTCATAGTGTATCTTAAAGATTTTTTTTATCTACATGCGTTTCTCATTCATGAGATAATTCTTGCTAGTTCATAGGAAAATGTAGCTAAAAAAATACACACAAGTTTCACCATGAAAAATTCTGTTTTCTACCCCCCAAGCACCAACTCAAGTAGCTGTTTGTAAAAACAATCGACATAGATGTGCACAATTTGATCTTTGATAAAAATGACTTTAGGCATGATTTTATCAAGATTCCAATGTGGCATTCTGTTCGTGCTCTCTCTTCCTAATTTTTTCCTATCTGATCATGAGAAAAAATTCAAAGTGATAATCAGTAGACTTCAGTGTAGCTGAGATTTTTTTTATTGTTATCTAACTACTGTTCTGCTCTAAATTGATAAATTAGAGGAAATAGGACAGTTTTCAAAGAATCTAAAAAATCAGTCTCATTGATGGCAATTAAATAATTTCCTCTATAGGTCATGTCTTTTTTATCCATCCTTTGCATTCTTTTCTGTATATTGTCTTAGCCAGGTCACAGAAACACAGATTTTCTTAAAATTTGCTTTTAATTTGTAATTTTTGGATCTGATGTATGCTGCCCACAAAAACATGTCAACAGATCTGTGATTATTATTAATGGTACAGTGGTCAGTGGAATTCAGTTATTAAAACATCATTAATATATTGCAGGTGTTAAGTGTTTGTGAGTTTCCTTAGCTTTAAAGCCAGAAACTTTGCTTGATAATAGGTTTTTGTGATCAATAGGCTGGTGTGTATAATGTATATAATTGACTTGCTCCAGATTTTTTCCTTTTGCACTCTTCTGTATATTTTGGGGTTCAAGTAAAATAAATCCGAAAACTGTACAACTGAGTTATTCTCTAATGTAAATAATTCCATGTCCTTTTGAAAAGAAACAATCTTGCTTTAAGGTTCTATTTAATTCTGAAAGGTAGATAATATAGTTTTTTTTTTAAATAAACTGTATTTTTAGCATCTTGAATGTGATAACTCCAATCCTTGGAAACAACGTATCCCAAGTCTGTTTAGTGCCACAAAAATATTAATAGCCGAATACCAAAGGGTAAATTCTGTAGAAATGAAACGGACTTGAATCCAAAATCTGTAAAACCAGCATCTGCCATAGTCCAAGTTAAAGTGTGTGAACATTCCAAGCACATTCATGGCCAGGCTGGGTCATCATTATTTGTATAGAACTCCAGTCATGCCACGAGGAGATCATGATTAACAATGATATTTCTATGCAAAACGCTATTTTCATGACAGATGTATGGCCTCTAATCTTTGTTAAAAAGTAAAAAAAGGTTATAACTGCAACAGAAAAGACAACAGTAGTAAGGCACAACGAATGCATTCTCAATATTGAGAACTTGCATGCAAGAACCTGAAACAAGGAATATTCTGGCCTTTGACTCAGACAGTATTAATGGATTCTTTCAAGTCCTTTTTTCCCCATTCATGTCACTTTTCTGCAAAAGTGGATTACTGTTTTCATGTATGAATATTGGAATAAAATTGCTGAAACCCAGTTTGAGAAGCATTTTGTTTTTAGGAATGGAATTTGATTTGGGTCAGAATTAAGTGTTGGAAAAAGTGAACAAAATTTAAATCATCTTGTAATCTTGGCAATGTCTTGCCAGCCAAAACATGTAGTATGTTTTCTTATAGCGTCATAGAATTGAAAAATGTGTGTTCCCTTGGAGTAAATGTAATCAGATATTTCTTTGGTTCAAGGTATAATTTGTCTAAACATATTCTTCCAATCTAAACGTAAGTCTGCAAACTGTTTCATGAGCAATTTAACCAGCTGTCCACAAGCTGTTCATTTTTACAGCCTTCCAAATATTTTTAAGAATAATGAGTGGGGTTAATACTCTTTCATAAAGTCTTAAGATTTGGAAAGAAGAGATAACAACACAGTTCACTTCAATGGATGATAATGAGCGCGCACATACATTAAATGAGAATCTAAAAATTTTGAAATATAAAAACTGAGTATGTGTCAAACAAATATGTTCTGTTCTTTTATTATAATCAACTTTCAAATTTACAAAATTCATTTACCGGTAATGAATAAAAAAAACGTAAAGTCAAATTTATGTTACCACATTTATTTTCTAAATACAGGTGTGAAAATATACATTAAATTTACAAGCTATCATCACACACTTATAGCAGGAATCACAGAAATCCAGTTTACTGGAATTTTGGCATGAACAGGATTAAAATACTTCAAAATAGTTTAGAGTTGTGCACTCATCAGGAAACATTCCAACTTGAGGTTGTTCAATCATTTGGCTTCTACTGATGGTAAGACAACAACATGGGACTGAGTAGAGGGTCGACTTTCCTCACCGCAATCCTGACCTTTCCTAAAAAAAAAAAAAGAGAGAATTATTGGTATGAATTTGACTTTTCTTTGAACAGCAATACAAGAACACACACAAACACATACTCTCTTGATGATTTTCAGCTTGAAAATTTTCATAGTATACAACATGAAATTTGTAATAAGGGTATCACAAAACAAGTATCTCACACAATAAAGTCAAAAGCAGCAAAAAAGCAATATAATTTTGTAACCTTAAATAAGTTCACACAAATTGATGAGCCAGTATGTCATTAACATTCATGTCACAATGCCTTCTTTTGTTACATTTTTTATGTTGTATTTCAGATCTGTAAACATAACAAAGACTCCAAATTTGAAATTTTAACCAAAAAAAAGCAAGGGTTTCAACAACACTTGATATAGTTTCATTTTTACCATCTAACTTAAACACTTATATGGAAATCACAAGAAAACAAGCTTGGGATAGCTGTTTTTTCTTGTGAATTCCATTTACATTGTTCAGCTTCCCTGCAGCCTTTATCTACTTTTTGCATTCACTTAATACTCAATTTAATCTAATTCTACTGGTCCAAAAGAATTTTGTGAAAAGGATGGGAAGTTTAAGAGACAAACCTGTTGGGTGGATCTGGGAGAGGAAGCATATCTGAGGGAATCATGTCCATTTCAACATCTGACATAATCTGGTTCTCTGGTAGAATGGAAGCAAAGATTTAATATTTACCACAAAAATGTTTTAGCTTTTTTTTTATTTATTTATTTATTTCTTCATCAGAATAAAAAAAAAGGTGTTGCAATTTCACTTAGTTTAGGAAGATGTTATTTATAATTATAGATCACAAGAAGATAACATAATTGCCTTCCAAACATTATGATAATGTGTTTGTTTTTCATCTCTGCATAGGACATCACACTATAGAGTACTGTTTCATTGCTGTACATGATATGTGAAGTAATACTGATTAAGTATTGCAATTGTTTTTTTGACACTGAATTGATTGCATAGCCCCAAAAATGTCCAACTTGTTGGAGTATCTGGATTATTTTAAATGCCTACTAAATCAAGAAATTGAGATTAAAACAGCCTTGAAATCAGTTACAGAAACAGAAAACAAAAAAAACTGTAGCCTTTTCATCATACCGCAGGACTATCATGCAGCGTGTTGCAAACCAAATATTTCGGGACCGTGAGCAGTGCAATGTGAAAAGGCTAGCATAATAATAATACAAATAGTAAGACAATTTTTGTTACATCTTCACAAACTTCATACATATTTTATTTATGAACATGGAACAGCTTGACTTCAGTTACATTCAATTTGTAAAGGATCTGTAAAGAAGTTGATTTACCATCTGCAGAAAACATGGCCGTTCCTCGCCCACTAGGGGCAGAAACTGTGTATGAAATGTAATCCTTTTCTTGTGCATTTCCTTTGCTTCCTCTTCTAATGTCAGGCTAGAAAATACACAAATATGGGATTAAAATATGCAACCGTTTTATTAATAATATTATTTTTTAAGATAGTTATTGCTGTGACTGAATTTTTATTCAATTTAATAAGTCATTTGTTTAGAATCTTCTTATTCTACATTAGATGTCACACAAGAGTGCCACAGCCTGCCTTTTATAAAATATATAATGTGAAGAGAAATTAAGAATCAATTTACAATGATAAATTAATATTTTAATAATCTGAAAGTCTTATATTACTTCTGTCATTAAATAATCGGACTTATCTTATTAATCATTAGCACTCATAAGGAACACTTCAGGCTTTGTCCACCAGATCAGAGTAAGAAAGTAAAAAAATAAATGTTCAGAGCCAGAGCTTATCCCAGTTTTAACAGCATGAGGTAAAATAGATAATTTTTGTACATCATCTCCTCGACAGGACACTGGTCTGTCAAAGAGATCAGAATAAAACAGTCTATTTTTTAAATCATTACAGATCATGTACCAATTGTAACACTTGTTAAGACCTTAAAAAGGTAACAACCCACCAAAGGTTTCTTTGGACTTGATGCTGGAGCTTTTGTAGGCTGCACTCCTGAAGGCATGTCGGTCTGAGAATACATCAGATTATTTACATTGTCACACTAATTAAATTATCACATTATTAAACTAATATGTTTCAATTCTCTGACAATCCCATTCAAGTTTATGCTATTTTTTTTTCAACCTAACAACTAAGAAAGCACAAGAATTTCATAGAAATGAGACAGTCTGCCATTCTCAATGCAATCTATTACACAGTGAAACAATATTAGCCAGACAATTGAAAACATTAACTATATACATTGCACAATTGCTCAATAATTTAAAATTTACAAATAGTAAACATCATTCTTTGGATAGTGCTAATTATCTTCATTCAAAAGCTACTTTAAGAGTTCAAAGTGCTTAAGACTTACAGAATAGCTGACAGCTGCATGGTGAAGCTGTGCTGCCTGCCTCTGTAATGTTTGTCTCAGGTAACTCTCATCTTTCAATGCATGCATGCTGTTGCACAGAGTGAGTTGAGGGGGAAAAGGAAAGAAAATAAGAGGGGGATGGGGGATGAGGATGAGACGAAATAATTCACAAAGATATATCTACGGTTACACTGTCTTCTTTAAATAACTTTAATTTTTCATCTATCTTGCATTTGCCTTGACGTCATTGCAGAGCAAGTAAGCTTGGCAGTCAGCCTGAAACAGACTGATGACACAGAAAACCTCAAACAAATCACTAACCCAAGCAGGGCAAACCTGCCCACAGCTGATGGATTTACATATCTGAACATTAGCATCACAAATTATGGAGGACAGTGAAATAAAAAATTGTTCTGGAAGACCAGAAACACTTTCGGAATAATGAATAATGTACGGAAATTTGCTCAGTGTAATATCTACCAGGCTGAGGATTATATGAGAACTGAGCACTTTTTACTCTAAATGCTGGAAGATGACAGAGTGACCACAAGTTGTCAAACTTCAATACACACCAACTGTCAACATGATTACGATTGAGACAGCATAGGGAAAATGAAAATGGGAAGGACATGAAGGTGAATTGGTCATGTCATGCAGAGAGCAAAACAATATCACCTGAAAAGCTCTTCTCTTAATACCTGGCAGTAGAAGCAGAGAGGAAGGCCAAAGAACGTGAGTCAGAGAAGACTTGTACAGGCCATCATGTCCTTGTTGTCTTTCATATCAGTATGCCATCTTTAAATATTATTATATTTCTCGAACAGTATTCAGAACAGAAACTAATGTAAGTTACCTCTGCTGTAAAATAGCAAATTTCTTTTCCCACATCTTGTGAGCTTTCTCCAACTCTCCTTGCAACCTGAATAGAAATTGTAAGTAAGTAAGATTTAATTTGTATCATTCATGCAGTTTAAAGAAATCATCAGAAGAAAAGGAAACAGCAAACAATTTGACTGCATTTTGTACATTATACATTATTATATTGTACATGGTACATTATGTAAACATTTCAAACAGATATAAACACGTATTGAGAATACAATGGTATCAAATGGGATTTGATCCATTTCTTTTTCACCAAAATTTGTTTCACAGTGAAAGTCTTATTACAAATTCAGTGCCTCGCTTCAAAATACTTCAAATTAGCACAAAAGCTAAAAGATTATAAATATTGGTATTGGAAAAGGAAATAATGTAGAAGAGACTGCTTACCTGAGGATCTCATTTTTAAGTTTTTCTTCTGATTCTTTGAGAGTCTTTGAGCTGACAGAATCTTGGGTCATGGTTACAGACTTTTCTTTTTCCTGAAGAAATACATACGTTGTATTAGCATTATGATATGTGTGCTATTACCTTACTTTAACTATGAAACTTGACTGTGGTAACTGTAGAAAAATTGAGTTCGAATGCTGGAATCCTTCAAAAAAGAAAAAGAATTTCTATAAACCCTTCATTCAGATAGGCGACAAAGGAGTACAAAAGAAGTATATGTCAATAGGAATGATTGCCACTAGCTGCTGTTACTTTATTATTTCTACATCCTCAAGCTTTCATCATGAATACATGACTATACTTGATTTCAAGCAAGACCATTGCCGACTTTAGTTCATGCTTATAAAGTGAACAGGAAAAATGTTTTTTTTAACAGCTTGCTCTTACTAAAGTTTTATACAAATTAAAATTCTAAAAGTCTTCACTTTTCAAACCAGTAACCTTTATTCTCACTGATGACAGAAAACTCTGAGAGCATAGGAAAAGAGTGGACGAGCTACATCTCGTAGTTAAAATTTTGTTCCCACCTTGGCCAGCTTCGTCTCCAACTCTGTTATTTGTGATTTCATTTGCTTCAGCCTTGCCTGTTCTCCAGTGGATGCCTTACTTGCTTCTTCTTTAGCCTTTGCCATGGCCTGGTAGTAGAAGGGAAGCAGTTGCAAGCTCCAATTGATTCACATTTACTATGTTGATAACCTTCTTTGTTTGTTTGTTTTTTAAGAGCTTCTAATTTGTTCTTGTAATAACTGAAACCACAAAACTAAAAACTAAATTTCGCATTTGAAGTAAAAATGACGTATTCTACAAAGTAAACCATTAAATTGGTCCTTTACTCTTTGTGCACATCTTAAATTGTCTTTGATTTTGTGCTAATTATTTTCAAGCTTCCGTAATCCTTGAAAAGGCTTTGCAAAAGATGGTTCGACTATAGATTATATGGTCATTCTACTTTCTAGATAATTCTCTAACTTTTTAAAGAAAAAGTCTGACATCTGAGTGCTTACTTCTTCCTGAGCCAATCTGACTTGCTCTTCCATTTTTCTCTTCATCTCTTCCATCTGATGCCCCAACTAAAAAGAAAGTATGGAAGTCTCAGCACAAATTATGCTAAAACTAAAATTCTTACAGCAGTTAAAGAATGTAAATAAGACAATTAAAGGAATAAATTAAAAAAATTAATCATGTTCAGAATGACTATCATTATCAAGTAGATTTATACATTTTCTTAAAAAAGAAATCATAATATTGTTCTGAAAGTTTCTTGGGCAATTTCAAAAACTTTTGATTAATGAATGTTTGCAGATCTGAAAGCAAAAAGTAAGCAAGAGTTTTTTTTTTAATGAGAGAGGTGATTATACTTGTAATCATTATTCACTTCGCACAGCTAGAACGGGGAGAAAAAGTGAAAATGGAGAGAGACAAAAGAGATGGAAGGTGAAGTGAGTATTCATGTGTATGTATGTGTGTGTGAAAGAGAGAGAGAGAGAGAGAGAGAGAGAGAGAGAGAGAGAGAGAGAGAGACAGAGAGAGAGAGAGAGAGAGAAAGAAAGAGAGAGTGAGAGAGACAGAGAGAGAGAGAGGGGAAACGAACGAATACATGTACAATGTTATATTATGTGCGCACACGCCCAGGTGTGGTTCCACACGACGGCCTTGCTGGGTTCAGGTGTGGTCAGTTGACCAGCGAATGACTTCCGCGCGATAACGGCTCAAATTACAAGGACAAGACCTGGAGTACCTTCAGAAGATAATCACCCTAGCGCTGTTGTCGGCAAGAGCGAGCAAAACGAGAACACAAGTAGGATCCAGTGTGAGTCTAAAAGGCTGGCTAGACAGCTCATTCTAGGGTCTCTCGAGCAGTAGATTAATTTCTTCGACGTTGTTGTCGAGTGAGATAGGAAACTTGAAAGAGGTGAGAAGAAAAAAAGACGCGAAATTCGAGTTGGACCTGTTCCTTATACGTTTTCTTGGGAGCGAGTGATAGATGATATCACAAGAGATTACTTGAAAGGCTCAGATCAACATCATTCAATTTCAGACTTTTTTTTTTCTTTACTCTCGCATCAAAGAGAAGAGCGATGGACCGAGTTTATCATCTCGGCGCCATATTTCCTCGAATTACCATGTTAAGAGGCCACATTATTAAGGTAAAGATTACGCCAGATTATGTTCATTTTAAGACAGCTTAGAGCAGAGATGGCAAGGGGCGGATTTCTCCCAACTCACAAATTGTGGAGCAGGAAAGCAGTGAAGGTAATTATTAATTCATAATAGCACAGAAGAAGAGGTCGACTTACTAAGATTTCTGAAAGAGTATGGATGAAGAGATCGACTAAATAGCCTACTGTTTTACAAAAATTATGACAAGAAGTCGACTGAATAGCCTACAATTTCACAAAAATTTCGAATAGGTCGACTGACTATGATTTCAGAAACAGTATGGATGAAGAGGTCGACTGAATACATGTACTATTTCGCAAACATTAAGGACAATAAGTCGACTGATTGCTATTTCACGGAGAAGAAGTCGACTGATTACTATTTCACGGAGAAGAAGTCGACTGATTACTATTTCACAAACATTAAGGAGGAGAAGTCGACTGAGTACTAAAAAGTAAGGAGAAGAACAGTGATGCCTGGACTCAAAGAGTTGCTCAAAATACAGAGAGGACAGTGGGTATCGTCTTTACTATTAAATTTGCCAAGTATGAAAAAAAGTAGGGAAGAATTGTATCATTTCACAAAAAAATGTGTTCACTTCATTATTTCATTAAGAGTATAAAGCTGTAAGCATCAAAATTATTGTTTCACAGAATATGGAGAAGCGTTGTCAGGTTCTGCTTTGCTGTTTCGAAAAGTCTGAAAAAGGGACGTGACCGTCAACAATTTCATTATTTCACAAAGAACAAAGATGAATAGTGTGAGTCAGTTTTGCTGTGTCAAAAAGTGAAAAGGGGCAATGAAGGTCGATATTACAATTAATGAACTGCAAGCAGTGGGACCGACAGTTTTATTATTTTACAAAGTATGAATAAGAACAGTTACAGTCAACTGTATTACTTCAGAAAGATTGAAGAAGTGCATTCGAGGCGGCTTTGATATTACACAGAGTATGACCAGTGCTGTAGGTAATTGTATTATTTAACAAAATATAGAAAGAACTGTGGGGGTCCAACTTTCATAAAGAGTGAAGAACGGTGACAGTCGACACTATTATTTCAAAAATGTGAAGAACAACAGTGACGATCGGCATTTTCATTATTTCACAAATAGCAAAGAAGAATAGTGAAGGTTGACATCACTATGTCCCAGAGTAAAGAAAAGTAGGTAATTTTGCAGTACCAAACCCATACCCCTAACTGAATAGATCCAAACCCTAACCTTAACCCCGAAAATCGAGACGGGTCCTAGATCTATACTGTAAAAATACCGAAAAGTAAATAAAAGTCGACGTGTCTATTTCACAAAGTGTGAAGAAGAACATTTAAAGTCGACATAACTTTTTCACAACTCATGAAGAAAAGCAGTGAAGTGTGCACCCTGCCCCTACCCGCAGGACCCCGAACTCCGGGCCAAGAGGACATTCCTGTCCCCCTGTTGAGATTGCTTCGCGTGGAAAGACGGGGGACGTATCCAAGCATAAAATCGCCTTCCTCCTTCCACCGAGCTGGCGTGACCGGAGGGTGGGCCGGAGTGGAAACGGTGATTTTATTGTGTTGTAAAGGTGTTCCGTCCCTGACAAATTGGATCGGGAGTTAGAAAAATATCCGGACGTTTTCGTTGAACTTTTGAGAAAAGTATACGAGACGTGTTTTGTTAATTATTTTTTGTTGTGTGTCTCGTCCGTCCGAATTCGTTGTAGATCTAGGCCCATAAATCATTCAGAAAACATATCTTCATAGTTTAGTGTTGTTCTTTCTTTAAAGTTACTAAGAACAATGGTTATAAGATGAAACGTTTAATCCAATTCGTCATAGGGACGGATTTCTTTCAGAAAAAAAGAAAACAAAGTAAAAATACATCCTTTATAGAATCTACTACCCGGAGAAAACAAATGTACGGTTATACTTTTGTTTATTACATTCCTACAAACAACGACGAGACACGTACGTGTAGTTTACTAAGATCCGTTGTGTTTTCGTTATCCATGTTTGAAATCTGAGGCACAGAGAAGGGTTTAACCTGAAGGCGACGAAGAGACTTCAGACCCTTCCTTCAGCTGTACATCTCCGTCCACCGAACAGAGATGATGTTGTGGGTAGTCTTGGAGTAAGGTAATCCACAAGAAGTCTTGACCTGAGCGCGACCTATGCTCAAACGTGAACTGACCACAGCTGTAATGAGTATATAACTTCAGAGAACGATGTTCGTCACTCCGTCAAGATTTTTCAAGTTGAATCCAACGATTGTGGTTCGAAATCAGAATTTTTTTTTACTTCCATACAAACTAGTTCGCGTTGCGTTTATACACAAACGTTGGCTGTACAACTCGGCTATGAAATCGCTCGAATGTTATGTGTAAGACTTGGGGAAATCCTCGTCTCCCGTCATCAGCGTGAGAGAAGACACACCTCTATTACTCCGTCCATTCCATCACAGGGTAATCCTCGTGTGCAACAAACCAGGGGCGACACAGGTAAACTCCCGAAGCCCTCTCTCTTTCCGTCTGAAGCCAGGCCTCTCTCCCCCAACACTTGGCCCTCCAAACGGTGCACACGGCGAGGAGGGCTCCGATTGGCTTGACGGCCTGACAGGGAGGGTTGTCTGCCCCTTGTCCCCCGGCGAACCCCGGTCTGTCGCACGCAGTCGTGTGGCCTCCGGCGAGGCGAAGTTTCAATCAGTGCGTGCTGTGGACTGGGGGTCGCTCTGTCCAAGGGCGAGTGGGAGGAGGGTGAAAGCGGAGCGAGAGATCGTAATCGTCGTATCATTCAGTCTCAGTGGAAAGAGGTGCAGTTACCGCTTCTTTCTGTATTTTTTTTCCAAACGAGAGAGAGAAGACGCCCAGTGCTTGTCAGACTAGAGAGCTCACACAGGCATGCACGCGCACTCCGTGGTTGTTGTACAAGGGGTTTACGGTCGCTCACGCGGAATGCACAGTGTGCAGGTGAAGGCACGTGAGCGGGAGGAGAGTGGAGGAGGTGGGAGGTGGTTCCTGGTCTATCAAATGGAATTTGTCAACAACGTCATCAAAGGGTCATGGTTTGGATTCTGATTCTTGCACTTGCAGGAATTGTCTCGAGGCCTGATTTAAAAAAAGGACAAAAACAAAACAAAACCTCCATAGGCCTTCTTGAAAACCTTGAACGTTTCATTTGTGTGTGTGTCGAGTTGCTAAAAACATAATAGAATGTCATTGGCATTTATCTTCCACATGGGTATGGACTCGACGAATTACGTCATTATTATCTATAATGAAGGAAAATTTATGACGACCGAAACGTGAATCAAACTGGTCACCTGCATGTCGGTTGATGACTTCTTTTGAAGATGAAAAAACTAACAGGAAGACCCTTCCGTCGATATCTTTAAAAATATACATATATTAAGAACGTACGTGCGTGTTTTCCGAAAGCATGATTTTTTTATTTTATTCCTCCTCGTTTTATCCTGGGTATTGATTGAAGTTCCTCTTATTGGCAATGTCTGTCCGTTCGTTTACTTAACTTTTTGCTTTTTTTATATTTACATTCCTTGTCTGGCCAATGTGAAGTTCATGAAAGGGTTCTCTAGTATTGCAAATCTGCTTTTTCCTTTTAGATGTGAGCATTTCCATCTTCATGACGTCGTTGTGTACATTTACTGACGCCCGTGTCTACGTGAACTAAAACATTAGTTCTGTGACTGTGCATGACATGGAAACTCAAAGCTGTATTTCCAGCGAATCTTGACGATTGTAATATTGGGAAAGAAAACAGAATTTGGCAATGATTTGTTGGTGTTTTTTTTGTTTTTTTTGTGCGTGCATAATTTGTGAGAAAACTTCCCGCCCTCTTGTCAGCCAGTGAAATGCAGGCGGGAAAGATATTGGGAGGAAATGGTAGTTAATTTCTCATAATTTAAAACGGACGTAAAAGTGATGAAATGCCTCAAACCCCCCCCCCCCCTTTTTTTTTTTACCCCAAGCCCCTCTTAAAAAACAACTAAACAAAAACTCTCAACAAAAAAAAGTCCGCATCTCTGTACTCTATTGAACTCTGCTTCTTCCTCTCTTTCCACGGTAGTACAATTCTGTGTAAAGTTCAATCAACCCGGAATTAAAAACGAGTTTCTAAGCCTGTAATCCGCTATACGCACTTCAGAAAATGCCATACGTTATATAATATATATTACGACAAACCCATTGCCCTCGTTTTCCAAACAAGTATGAAAATATATCAGTTTAAATAAGTTTTGGCTTAATCAGATCTAAGCTCCCGAGTGCGTGAGAGAGAGAGAGAGAGAGAGAGAGAGAGAGAGAGAGAGAGAGAGAGAGAGAGAGAGAGAGAGAGAGAGAG
>JBDFRD010582490.1:0-17142 GCA_039654405.1 Bullina lineata | reverse complement strand
TACAACGAGCCTAGGCCTAGTGGGCTTCGCGAATGCGTTTTTGTAGGTCATTTTTGCAAAAATTGCAAGAAATTGCGGGTTTCTTGCGGAATTTGGCAAAAATCGCGGCCGCAACACCGCAATTTCCTGGAGGGCCAGATTAACACTCCACCGAAGTATACAAGATGAACATACCAATACATTATGCAAAATGAACGGTCTCTTTCACTGCATAAAATTAATGAAATACAGTGGTCTCTGCCTAAGAACCCATGTTCTTAGACGGATTTTGTAGTTGAAAGCGGGCCCTTATGCGGATGAATTCTATAGAAAAAATTCCGTTTCACGAGAACGGCAGGCTCTCAGGTGGAGACCACTGTACAGAGGATCTACATACAAGATCAGGATAACACACATGAAAGTAAGCAACTTACAAAATTCAGTAGTTTTGCATTCTGTCAATGATGAGTTGCTGCAGACTGAAATAAATAAAAAAAAACAAACAACAGACTTTAGTACAGATCTAGAATCTTTTGAGATTTTTGATGACCTGTGGACAGAATAAACTGTCAGCCTACATATTACGAACAGCATTCTCTAACTGAAATTAACCACAGTTAATAAACACAGCAGAGAAAAAAATGCAAATTTGTTATTTTGAAGAAGTGTGAGAACAAAACATTAAAGAGAGGAATATTCATCATAGAGCATTCTCTAAATGTATAAAGAAATCACTCAACATTAAATGAATGACTGAAATTCTGCGATTTTAATCTTGTTTACGAACCTTGATTAAATAATTCAACTTTGTCTTTGGTTGTTATCACTGATGATCTTATACATCTACTTTCTCTTTCTTTACAAAGACTTCTGAACACAGACTTAACACTTCTACTTTTTCTTTCCTTACAACAATAAATACAGTATGCTTATATTTGCTTCATTCTCTTATTTTCCCAAAGGATGATTTTTTAACGCATCAATTTCTTGGTAGTGTGCCAGAAATGGTAAAAAGTTAAAACAGAGCAATTGTTTACATAGCATTAGGTAGACGCTTACAATATTTTAATTGTCACCATTTTTGGCAAAATTTCCTTAAAATGAAGAATTTTGTTTATTAATACATTAATTATTTATATAAAACCATACATTTTCTTGAAGTGTTTTCATTTCTCTTCATTTGAAAACCAACTTGGTCAATTTGTAAAAATATTTGAATTTGTTATAGATTTTTAAAAAACATTTTCTGTCATTTTTTTGGCGCAGTCATGTCCCTTTTGCCAAGGTTTCAGCATTGCCGAGAGTGAAAGGGTTAATTCATGTTTTAACCTGACCGGTCCGAGCGCAATTTACACGTCAGTATTATGTCGCTTATTTTGGTTGTAATCCACATTTAGATTGACCAATCAGCACAAGATTCCGACATCATGTGCCCACGTGCGAGCGCATTCGTTCCTGTATTCTGAACGCAGGACCAAATACGTGGGATACACTTTGGCAAATTTAGCTCAGAAGCTCAGGTGCAAGTGGCCAGGGTTCAAAGAGTTAAGTGCCTTCTGCCTGCATGATTTCAAAAGCTGACAATGTGACATTATGATACCTCATGCGAGCATGATTTCTAAGGCTCATCTTGTCAATCTGGACATCTCCAGGCTGCATGCTCTCCAACGCCGACCATGGTGCATTTCTGCACAGTAGGCCTACCTAAACGTTAGTGCTTACCTGCAGTTTCCATGTCTTTTCCACAGAAAGAACATTCAGTGGCATTGCAGCAGGCTTCCTTATCGGTGTAGTTCTCACAAGCTGTGGGGAATACAACAAACAGTTGAAAGATAGAAATGCCATTCACACAGCATCGACTTCCATCCATTTTACGACTGGTCCACCCAAATGTAAATTTCTAAACAAGATTGATGGATGCTAAAATCTTGAAACAGCAAATATTACAATGGTGCAGAGATTTCCCTTGGTACAAACGGTCTCGATCACTTCCGTTATCTAAAGCAGAACAAGGGTAAATTTTCCATTCAAAACACACACACACAAAAAAACTAAGATTATACAGAGTTTGAGGTGCCAACTTATCAGCAATTATTTCAAAGAAATCACCATGACCGTCTTGCCAATTGTGTGAACTGAATATTTAAACACACAAGCTTTGGAAGGTGGAATGGATTTATAATGGACATTCAAATAAATATATTCTGTTCTATTCACAGGACATGTGTCTATTCAATCTATTTTAATTCTCGTTTTGTACAATAGTAATAAATCTTAAATTTGAGCTCATCCTGAGAAATACGTATTCATGCTACAACTGTTTGTTTTTACAACAAATTATCCATTTGTGCTGTTATCTTAAAAAAATTCATAAGAGGCAGTGTGCATAGATTATTCTTCTTATATCTAGTTTATTACCACAATTTACCTTTATCAATCAAATTGAAATATGTTTATTTCACAGCTTCATAAGAAAAATCATCTTTCACTCATGTTGTTTTTTAAAAATTTAATTACAAAAAGTTATGTTTGTGACTGGCTTTCTCCTGTGTCAAGTAAAGACATAAATGGGCAATGGCAAAAGAAAAATACTTAGGCGTAAAATAAGCAATCAGTATAAAATAGAAGTTCTTTAAAACATGATCAAAAATAAAAATCTTGAAAGACAAGAATAATTAATAAAAACTAAACCTCATTACGCCAATATACATGAATAAGAAATACTTAGAATAACTGCCAATTGAAGGTGTAACATACTGAGGGGAGCAGGTGGTGTAGCTGTAGTTGATACTGGAGTCGGAGGAGTTTCTGTGGGTGGAGAAGAAAAGAACCCTGTCAAACATCGACCGACATTGTATTTTCATACTGAACTCCAAGGCACCATTACTGCAAAAACAACACACCCCACACACACTCATTCTCACAAACATGCACACATTCTCGCTAAAAAAATGATTTCCAACTCCACTTTCAACTTCCATAAATAAAAATATTCCGATAACAAAATCTTGACAGTAACAGTGTCTCACAAGATGACCACTTTATGAGTCGATGTAATTGGTGCTTCTCAGCGGTAAGTGAAGTTGCAATAAAATAACATTTTATTTTTTGGGGGTAAGAACCAACAAATATTGTATTGTCATCAAATTACCGACAACAAAAAATGAACCTACTGCTTCACCTAGTGAATATAATTCAAGACATAAATCTTTTCAACAGAATAGATTCCAATGTACCCCAACAGTGAAAACTGATGACATAAGTTTTCTTACCTGTGCAGTTGTTGCTTGTTTTTTCAGGGCAGGCATCTGCTTGGCATACTGAAAACAAAATAGTGGATAAATTGATGGAAGCTATAAGGCCTTTGAGAATTACGTAGTATATAATGCAGACGTGTGACTCACGTGATGACTTATTAGCCTACCTGCCTCTTTCTCACTGTAAACAGTCTTGTGCACATCATGCCTACCGCTTTCACTAGATAGAATGTCTTGAGTGTGAATCATGACATCCATAGCTACATGCTTCTTTGATTCAGACAGTTCTATGTTAATTATACGGACCTATAGTCGTTTAGCTTTTTCATTAAGATATGAGTTTTGCATGCATCTTGAGACTGTACCTGCTCCTTCCAGGTCATTTTCTTTCACACATAGGGAGCACTTGAGAGCCTGGGCTGTTTCATTGTCACAGCATTCTGCTCCAGTGAAGTTGCCACAGCCTGATAAATATAAAACGAAATTTGAAGAAAAAGCCCCACCTTTATAAAGAGTGAAAAAAGGGCGGAGGAACAAAATGAAAACAAAAATAAGACACAAAAACACAGATTTCAATTTTGAGATGTATATACAGTAGAGCACGGATATAACGAACAGGCCTAGGTGAAAAAAATTAGTTCTTTATTTCAGTCAACCTTTCTCACACATTCTCTCCCTCACAAACGCCATTCCTCTTCCCCCCTCCCCCCCAGTTATGCAATTCACAATCTATTTCTTTCCCAAAGGGGTGAAAAAGAACTAACAGAAGTTTGTTTCTTTCCCTTCTCCTCATTGGCGACGGATCACACAACCGTTGCGTGACGGCATTCTAAATTTTATTCTTTCCATACTAATCACGCAACGCCCGCATGAATCGTCCCAAACCATTGCTAAGCTTATGTACGGTAATAATGCAAAGCTTCGTTCCAATCGGGCGACAGTTTTTGGATGACCGACTCGGAAGCAAAGCCTGTTTGGTGAAGCGAAATTCTGGATTGGTGGAAAGAAACGTTGGGAGGAGCTAACTTGACGGACAACACCTTGACCACTCCAAGCGCTATCTCCCCCCTCCTTTTTTTTAAAAACCTGTACGTTCCCAATTTGTCTAGATCTGTACAGCAGTTAGGGGTGGAGTTTTTGTCTGACTGACAGACCCGTTTGATTTGAAGAAACATGAACTGGGCTCCTTTGTTCTCGGACACACGGTAGAGTATGACAAATTAGTGCGAAGAAAGTTTCCCTGTTAACTTGGACGGACAGCGGATTATGACGAAGAGGTGTGAAAAAAATTTCCCCTGGTATCTTAGAAGCCGCCAGCGTCTGGTATCAGGGAAAGACCGATCTGAGATTCCCTTGTGTGTAAACAGTCGCCAGACCTGCCGACCAGCCAAGAGAAGTAGCGGAATAGTGTGAACTCGATGGTAGTTGCGCGCCCCCCTGGCGGACTGGTTCGTTACTTCAATCGCAAACAACGAGGTAAAAGGGCTTGCCGGGCAAAAAATTGAGTTCGTTACAACCGTCAGTTCGTTATTGCATGTTCGCTAAATGCGTCTAAATATAATTGAAATAAAGAGGAGGAAAACTGGGGCAAAGAAAAGTGTTCTTTACTTCCGTCAATTCGTAACAAGCGTATTCATTAAGTGTGCTCTACTGTATTGTAATACAAACTAAGTCTTGCTTTGCAGCAGTACCTTTGGATTCATAGACCTTTCTGATGAGCCCCGGTAAAACATGTCCGTCTTCCAAGTTAAAGTTATCATGGGGCCCAAACACGTTGGTCGGGATGACAGAGGTGAAGTTACAACCATGTTGCATGTGGTAACCTCTGTTAAATGAAAGAGGAAAAGAAAAGGTAAGTTATAAAGAAACAAAAGTGAATAGCCATATAATCTCACAAAAGGTAGGAAATAAACCATACACCTAACAAAGAAGAAACTGCTGGGCAAAATTTTTATCAACATTTTTGGGACTCGCTCTTACTGCTTACACAGATGGAGATAAATATTTAAAGCAATATTCCTTGAAGATATCAACAAAACTTTAAAACAGTGTGATCAATTTCTAGAGCTAAGATTTTGAGAGATTTTCATTTTCATCAGGCTTATGGTGCCAACAGTTAAAAATTTCATACACATAAAATACATGATATATTACATTAAAAGCCAAAAATTAATTCAACATGCCAGTAAGTCATGCGTGCATGTTGTCACCATCTCCCTACAGAAAAGAGGATGTGTGCTAACAAACTGTTCATTTGTTAGAACAGGCATGGGCCTTTACTAACTCTCTATTTTATAAAGTTTATGTGTAGCTTTTGGTTAAAAAAACATTTTCAATAAAGCTATAAAATGAAACTCTAATCAAAAGGCTGGAGATAAAAAATTGGAGACTGAAAACATCTGTTACATCATTCGAATCAATAAATTTGATGAGACATTCTCTTACTTGTTCTGCACATCGATCATACGTTTTGAAAAAGAGTATCCAAAGTTGCTATCATGTGGTGGTCCATTGTGTACCTATGAAAGCACAAAGAAAGAGTAGAATAATAAATAACTTTGCTGATATACAGTTTAAATCTTTGCAATTAGTGAAAGGTTAACTGCTATCAAAACCACAGTACTATCCACACTGTCTAAAAGACAGCTATATATTTATACAAAATTTGAAGAGATACTTGCAGTAAAATTAAACATCAACTTACCTTAGAAATTTACTAAAGAAAGACTGCTCAATACGAAATTAAGAAGAGGTGATAAAATAATGAAAATGGATGACCTGCATCAGGTAAAGGGACTAGGCAATTAAGAAGTTATAAGAATTATATACTATACTTATACTAATATTAATTATGACAATCCAACTAAAATGCCAAATCCTAGAAAAGACCGAAATATATTCTTATTTTTGATATTTTAATAAATAAAACTGTGACCCCCTCTTTTTTCCCCTCCAACTTTATGTCTAAAAATAAAATACATGAAATAATTCCTGCTATTGAAGCTATAAAACGTTATCATCTTACCATCGTCTCATCAATAGGGTATGTAGTTTTATCAGGAAAAATGCAGGTGGAGAGGCAAGACACTACCTTCTTCACTTAGCTTAGAGCCTTAAAAATAAGGTTGAAAATTTCTCCTACAGCCAAGAATTTTATTTCCATTTTCTTTTTTTAGAATACACGCTACTTAAAAGGAAAAAGGAAGGAAAGAAAAAGTAAAGAAAATAGTACACAGTAAAAACGATACTTAAAAGAAGAAAAGGAAGGGAAAAAAAAAGCAAAGGAAAAAAAAAGGAAAGAAAGCAGTACACAGTAAAAACCCTGGCATGTCATGGACAAAGCTGAAGAGAGATGCCCAAAACCGAGTCCGATGGAAAAGTGCTGCTTTGGCCCTATGTTCCCCAGGGACTGCGGGAATGCAGAGGCATGAGTCAAGTAACTCAACACAGTAACAGCTACCTGTCCTTGAGAATGGTGAGCAGTCGTGTGATCACCTCCCTGACAATAGCCGCTGATCCTCCCTGCAGTCCATGGGCGAGTTCCCCGAGGACCATTTTCACAAAGAGGGTGTACATGTGTAGGTGGCGCTGGCGTTCATGCAGGCGATGCTCCCGCCAGATTAAGGTGGACAAAGAGAGTAGTACCTGGTATAGGCCATCCTGCAGTGATACACAGAGGAGGAGATGGCAAGAGCTGACAGAAAGCAGATTCACTCGATATTGCATTCAGTGAAAACTTTCGGACCATGTTCATAGTTTCTGTGAGTAAGGATTAAAGCAGAACGGTCTTTCCACTGTTTTATTGTTCTTTTTTATGGTTTGTTTTTTACATAAACTTTTCTCTTTATCTCTTTGCAGAAAAGAAATGGCAATGAAAATGACTTCTATTTGATGGCTAAATGCAAGCAACAATTATCTTCAAATTTGCCATTTATAGATACAGTCTTAATCATGATTTAAAGAATTAATGAAAAACAAGAAATCCTGGACAATCATTTCTGGTAATCATAGTAACTTTGTTGTTGGAATAATACAATAATACAGTCTTTTTTTGGCACAGATAACAGCGCAAAATGTATGTCAATAAACACTATCTCAAAATAAAATAAATTAAAAGAGTAGCAATAAAGCGCTTTTTGTAGCCAGCGTTGAAATTAATATTTCAATGACGACCTACCGGAACCTGAGACAACACAGAGACAAACCGACTGCCTCTGCGTTTTCCTTCATCAGCTATTGAGAAATTCTTTGCCAAATAATCCAGAGAGGAAACTACAACTTCTTGATTGTAGTGAGGGGGATTGGGTTCTGGGTGCTGACAGCTGTGAGGGAGAGGGGAAGAGAAAAATAAATTCATGGGAATTAAGATAATCAAATATCTTAAGGATTAATGAGTGATTGACAGATTTGGGGATCATGAGGATAATATTTCTGTAATAAGGGTAAAAAAATGAGGAAATTATGATTATCAAATGTCCATGAGCTTAATGACAGATAAAAAGATTTCAGAAATTTACTTGGTTGAACTATCAATCAATGGATTGGTAAGGCGGCATGTCCACTGCAGTTCTTCTCCGCTCGCAGGCCCGACTCGTATGCAAATGAACCTGTTTTAGTCAGTCACTGACTTCGTTTGCCTAACTACGGGTTTTTCCTGCATTCAGACATTTTGTCATCACTACACTAGACTTAAAACGAAGTCAGTATGTCACACTTCGACTTAATTTTGAGAAATTGCTGGGAAAATTGAATTCGTAAATATTTTTAAGATTTAGCAATGCACTGAATTTTATGAATTTAATCATTTTAAGCTGGATTATGCTTTGTAACACAGCATTTGTACTGTAAAATGACAAATTTAATGGACTGGTGGGTTGACCTAGACTCTACAACACAACACAAGACTAGGCGCAAGTTTGTTCATGCTAGCCTACTGTATTACATAAGCCTACAATTAAATTTCATAAAAGTCTAAAGTATCAAGTAGATCTGCATCCATCGTTGATCGAGTACTTTAAATAAGTAGACCTAGAACTAGAACTTCTAAATACTTCTAAAAATAATTCACACAACTGGTGCTGCGTAATACATCTCTGCTGTACACAGAGCGCACAATAATTTAATTAGGTCAAGACAAAGCAGACGTATGCCTGCATGACTCGAGCGATGAAGTTTAATCAGCTTCAGACAAGACTGTGACGTCAAGTTTTCATCAGGCGTACAAGCGACGAAAAAACCAGTGGAAGCGCGGCCTTAGTCAGTCATTCTGTAGGTCTGACTGACTTGTGAGTGAATTTTTTGGTTTGATGTTTCTAAAGTTTCTTTATAGTGGGTTAAATGGAATTACAAGCAAAAGGCATATAGACCAGATTTGTTCCAGTACTTGGCCATTCTGCTTCAACAACAGAACAGTGTCATCATCAGAAACTGAGAAATATACAGCCTTTTACAGTCAAATATCCTAATCCAAGGGTCCAGGGTTCAAATATGGGAGGTGACCTTGTTGTGACCTTGGGAAAGACACTTCACACCATTTTTCCTCCTCCCACCCAGGCGCGAATTGGGCACCGGCATATTCTGTTGGGGAAGTAAACTAATGACAGACAAGCGTCCTGTCTAGGAGATGACGTTAAAAACCATCTGTTCCGCTTCAAGCTACCGAAACCGGGATAAGCTCCGGCTCTATGGGCCTCATTAGCCTTGAAGGAACATTCCTTTTTTTTTACAGTCAAATACTGCCATGTTTACGGGTATAAAAGTATAGAATTTTGTGGGCAATAAGAAAAAGTAATGAACACAGACTCTAACAGTACAAAGGTGATGGGGTGGCTGAATGGTTACAGCATTGGTCTCCCAATCTGAGGGTATGGCTTCAACTCCGAGCGACAGCATTGTGCACTTTGGAAAGACAATTTACACCAAATGTTCCTCTCCCTGCTCAAGCAAGAATTGAGTACCAGCATATTTTGCTAAGAAGGTAAACCTAGGACAGACAAGCCTTCTGCCTAGAATTTGTTCCACTTCACGCTACCAAATCCGAGATAAGCTCCAGCTCTATGGGCTTCATAGGCCTCAAAGGAAGTTTACTTTGATAACAGTACAGCACACTAAACACTTTCAAGTTCACAACGCATCGCTGTAAAATCACAACATAACGCCTTTTTTTGTTTCACTATACCTGCTACCAGTCCTGGTGGCAGTGCTTTCGTCACTGATGTGGAGACAGTTGAGAAGACTCACGACAATACTGCTCAGGTTCTCGTACACGCATTTATTCACTTCCTGTAAAAAGGATATACTTTCTGTTACAAAACTAAAACAGGTGTGTGGCGTAAGAAGAATCAGCACGACGTAAGAAATACCAAAAAATAAAAATAAACGACCCAAGTATTTCCGAAATTCACTTAATGTAAAAAGTTCTGGTAAATAGCATTTTAAAGGCATATCTACTAATCAGGAGCTAACTTTGTCTTATGCAGCTGCTGTATCTAGTCTTACACAGGCTATTTCACTAGCCTGTGTATGCAATGAGATTCTACAAATATGCTCAACATTGTCAAAGATGATAAATAATAGAGCTTGAAAATTTGTGAATACGCTCCGTCAGCTAGATCAGATCTGCAAGCATCCAGGACTGTAAAACCGACGTTAAATAATCCAACAATGACTGTAAATATGCATAATATACACAACTCTAGTAAATGTTGGAGTATGAAATTCTATGCTCAACACAAAGAGCTTTGGTAAATATTTTGGAGTATGTCATGGCATTCTGCAAGCAATGAACATTTAATCTTTACCTTCTTTTCTTTACAAAAAATTTCTCTACTCTTCTTTAAAATTTAATACTTGCAAAAATCATCCCTTTTCCACAAAACCGCAGAATGGTTCATCATACCCAGACATGCCAACCCCATTTGAGACTTGGCGTAATCACGAGCTGAACTCACAGTAAAATGAGGACCCAAAAGAGTAATTTTACTACGTACAAGGATAACACCAGAGAAAGAAAAACATAACGGCAATGCGATTTAAAAGCATATATCCTCGCCGTAATTTGGCCGTCATTGCCCATAAACCGTAATTTCTGATGGCTCCTCGTAATTCAGTGCTTCCAGCAGCAAATTTCATTTTTCAAGGATTTTAGCAGGGTAGGGGGTTGTAAGGGGGACTGCTGAAGAAATGTTTTTTTTTCAGACACCTTAAAAATGCAATTTCTGGCTATTTAAGCCTAACTTCCAATACAATTTTTGCGGATTTCCGCAAATTGGCGGACAACTGGAAGCACTGGTAATTTCTTATGGCAAACCCATAATGTTGGCATGTCTACCATACCTCCTCAGAGAGAACACTTGTCAGAAGATCATAACATTGCGAGGCTCTGCTGAAGTGACGTTTGAAACTCGAAGGCTGAGTTCCCTCATCCCCCTCACCACTAGAGTGGGAGGCAAACACAGGCAGGATGTGGATCAAGATTGAAGAGGCGTACTTCGCGACCACGTCTCGGACACTACTACTGGTCAATGAAGCCAGTTCTTCCACATCTTTTAGGTTCTGTTTAGTTGCAAAGACTTCACTCATGAGAAGTTCCGTGTGGTTACTGTGAGATAGAGATGGAGGGGAAGGAGGGACGAGGAAATTATGGATGGTATATATAAGAAAGAAAAAATAACAAGGACGAGAAAACTATTGACAGTAATAAAAGGGGACAAATAATTATTTCACAGACAGTAATAAAAGGGGACAAATAATTATTTCACAGACAGTAATAAAAGGGGACAAATAATTATTTCACAGATATTAAGATCAACAAGAGATAAAAACTCTGAATAGGAAGAGATGTTTTGCAGACAGCGCTGTAAGTAGATCAGAAATTAAAAATATGCATTTATATAATTCACCTTAACTAGCAAGTCTTGGCCATATTTAATTAAAGCAGTGGAAACAAAACAATAAATATTAACCATTTTTTGCAAAAAAATGTTGAAAAAAAATTAAGAAAAAGGAAACAATCCTAAACCAACTCATGTCAAAAATCCAAAGCTAACTTTTCATAGCCCTGGCATTACCCAAATACGCAAATGCATCGAAATAAAAAAAGGCAAAATATATGAAAAAAACCCACTGAATTCTCCAATTTTCTTTGTATGTATCCCAAAAGGGGAATAAAAAAACTATCATTTGGTGTAATTGTCCCACCCCCACGGGTATACGTTTGAAAAATCTTTCCTGGCACTTTGGCATTATTCCATTGGGCAGAACTAGGGTTGATGTAATGCAATGATTACAGTAGACAATGCGATCTTGGATATTACTTGTTCTTTTAGCGGTGCAAAGTTTATTTATTTTTATTATTTTGGGGGAAAACAATCTAAAAAAAACTCATGAATGTTGTAGAAAGTATGGGAAATGGTTCAAATCTTATGCTTTTCTGAAATGCATCACGGATGAGACAGCAGATACCAGATATAATCCACTAATCATTTAACAACTTGGAGGCATTCACAACTATGTCCTTCTGTCACTATCAAACTCTAGACCCAGTCATGACAGACAATAGCAAGCCATAAAAGAAGTGACAAACCCAGGGTTCAAAGGTCAGGAGGCCCTGGCAGAGCAAGAAATGCAGTAAAGTAGTAAAAGTAAAGTTCCTTCAAGGACAATGAGGCCTATAGAGCCGAGCTTATCCCGGTTTCGGTAGCGTGAAGCGGAACAGATAATTGATTTTTACATCATCTCCTAGACAGGACGCTAGTGTGTTGTGGCGTAGGCTTACTTCCGCAGCAGAATATGCCGGTACCCAATTCGCACCTGAGTGGAAAGAGGAAAAATGGTGTAAAGTGTCTTTCCCAAGGACACCATACGGTCACCTCCCAGATTTGAACCCTGGACCCTTGGATTAGGAGTCCAACGCTCTAACCATTCGGCCACCGCACCACCATGGCGCACAATAGCAAGCCATAAAAGAAATGACAGACCCAGGGTTGAAAGGTCAGGGACACTGGCAGAGCAAGAAATGAAGAAAGTGAGTAAAATCCCCACCTAACGAAGTGCTGCAGCGAGTCATAGCCAAGGAGCTGGTATGGAAACTCTCTGATGGGAGAATTGACCATGCCTTCATCCAGCCAGTTATGAATGAGATATGGCAAATGGCAGGTGATGTAATCTTTCACACTGGAGTACTTCAGTGCCCAGCACACATGTCCCAGCATCTGAAAATAGATGCATGTGAGTATGAATAGGATAACATGAAATAAAATAGATGCATGTGAGTATGAATAGGACAACATGAAATAAAATAGATGCATGTGAGTATGAATAGGACAACATGAATTAAAATAGATGCATGTGAGTATGAATAGGATAACATGAAATGAAATAGATGCATGTGAGTATGAATAGAATAATATGAAATGAAATGGAAAAGGCAAAAGTGTTTCTTTTTTTTTTTTTCCGATTCTTTCTTTTCCATTTTCAAAGGAACATTATCTTTTCTGTGCAAATGTGTATTATATTATTCATTTTTTATTATTTTCATTTATGTATATATGAAGGTGATAAAACTTCTTAAAATGTATGTTCATCTCAACTTGCCTTACCAATGTATCCAAGACAGAGAGGTGTTCAATAGCATTATACTAAAAGGCTATTGCAAACCTTAAGAGTTTGGGCCTTACTGTGTTCAGCATACTGCGCTTCCAGGGATTTATTACCTTAAATCATAAGGTTCTTAAAAAGTGTATCTTTCACGAAAATTGCAGATGTCCGAAAGAAATACACAAGAAAGATATTCCACATCTTTGGGTATATTATATTTAAGAAAGAAAAGAATGCAAGTGATTTTTGTAGTAAATACATTTTTTAAAATGCAATGAATGACCAATGCAGAGAACATTCATGGCATTTTGATTTTTGTAAGGGCACATCCGTCCTTCATTGTTTACTTGTGGACAATTGAATGGCGCTCGACTTTAAGTGTGTTTTCTAAAGTTTTCATAATTGTAATGACTTCATGGTCCTATATTCGTGCCAATATGAAAAAGCTACCAATAAGGGGGGAAAAAATGCTCAGATTATTGAAAACACAAATTTTGTAATCTTTACCTTGACACCTAAAAGGCCTTTCTTCCTGAGACCAGGTACAATCTACACTTTTATCAGCTCTTAGATAAGAATCAGAAAGAATTCAAAGAAAGGAATCAGAAAGAATTCAAAGAAAGGAATCAGAAAGAATTCAAAGAAAGGAATCTGAAAGAATTCAAAGAAAGGAATTGGTAAAAATTCAAAGAAAGAAATCAGAAAGAATTCAAAGAAAGGAATCAGAAAGAATTCAAAGAAAGGAATCAGAAAGAATTCAAAGGAATAAAAAAAAATTAAAAGAGAGGAATCAGAAAGAATTCAAAGAAAGGAATCAGAAAGAATTCAAAGAAAGGAATAAAAAAAAATTCAAAGAAAGAAATCTGAAAGAATTCAAAGAAAGGAATCAGAAAGAATTCAAAGAAAGGAATAAAAAAAATTCAAAGAAAGAAATCTGAAAGAATTCAAAGAAAGGAATAAGAAAGAATTCAAAGAAAGGCATCAGAAAAAATTCAAAGAAAGGAATGGGAAAAATTCAAAGAAAGGAATCAGGAAGAATTCAAAAAAGAGGAATCAAAAAGGATTCAAAGAAAACAATTAGAAAAAATTGAAAGAAAAGAATCAGAAAGAAGTCAAAGAAAGGAATCAGAAAGAATTCAAAGAAAGGATTCGGAAAGAATTCAAAGAAAGGAATCAGAAAGAATTCAAAGATAGGAATCAGAAAAAATTCAAAGAAAAGAATCAGAAAGAATTCAAAGAAAACAATCAGAAAAAATTCAAAGAGAAGAATCAGAAAGGAATCAGAAAGAATTCAAAGAAAGGAATCGGAACGAATTCAAAGAAAAGAATCAGAAAGAATTCAAAGAAAGGAATCGGAAAGAATTCAAAGATAGGAATCGGAAAGAATTCAAAGAAAGGAATCAGAAAGAATTCAAAGAAAAGAATCATAAATGTGTAATAGAGGCTGCCTATGTCACATTTCCTAGTTCAGACAACTTCCTCATTAAGCGAGTAACTTTTTTCCAAAAGCTACTACATTTCCTACCTTTAAGACAATCTTGGTGGAAATGTTGTGTCCAGCACTCATTTGGAAAAGCCCCAGCAGACATTGCTTCTCACACATGGGACTTGTAACCAGTATAGTTGTCAGAGTGTGAAGACACGAGGCCTGTCTGCTAGTTTGTTCATCGAGAAGTCTGAGGGGATTCACATTGCCCTGTCAGTCGAAACAAGAGGAAGAATAATTTAAACATGTCACCTGGATCAATAGTGTGGCACGGTGGCCGAATGGTTAGAGCGCTGGACTCCTAATCCAAGGGTCCAGGATTCAAATCCGGGAGGTGACAGTGTTTTGTCCCGGGGAAAGACACTTTACACCATTTTCCCTCTCCCCATCCAGGTGCGAATTGGGTACCGGCATATTCTGCTGGGGAAGTAAGCCTATGACAGACAGGCGTCCTGTCTTGGAGATGAAGTAAAAATCATCTGTTCCGCTCCAAGCTAACGAACCCGGGATAAGCTCCGGCTCTGTGGGCCACATGGCCTTGAAGGAACTTCACTTTACTGGATCAATAACAACAACTATACATTTTTTTAATAAAGCTCAATAATTGATGTTTTCACATCTTTTGTCTCTCTGGCTGTCTGGAAGCTAGTCAGTCTAAAGAGAAAGAAAGTTAATAAAAGGCGAAAATGGGTTGGCTGGTGGAATGTAAATGCAGGGAGAAAATACATCATTATTTTTCATGGGGACAAATATATTCACTTCTCTAGCAATTCAGTAGTCAAGAATACATATTTTCCGAGAAGAGAGAATGGATACAATGAAACTGTATAAAAACACATAAGGAGAAGTTGGGAAAAATGAGTCTTTGCAATCGAGAAAAAGGGTTTTTGGAAAAGTAAGAACAGTGAAATAAGGACCAGGAAGGGACTGTGCAAGCTCCCATACCTGAACATTCACCATGTCACTGCACAGCATGAAGATGTCATCAAATGCCTTCGTCTGAACTTGTTTCGCCTTTGGTTCTTCAGCTGCTTCACTAGCTTTTCTTACAAAAAGCCTAACAGGGAGAATAAAAAAACATAAAGGATAGATGCTTTGGACATCAATACCGGGTCTATTCTCTAATTGAATAGAAAGGAAATTGTGAACATATGCAAGATGTTACTTATGTATACTTAATAATAAAATATAATCGTGCTCTTTGGTTTAAAAACAATGGGGACAAGTGGAACTAACATCAACAAGCTTTAGACATTTATTAACAAATGTCTCAGGACTATCCTTAACCCTGTTACCGCGATGGGCCAAGGAGAGCATTGATTCATTTCTTCAATTTTAACTTTCCGTTTTTTCATAATCTCTTTGAACTGAAGAGTTTACACTTTCTTAGTCCATGCCCTTTCAGACAATATACAGAGTGTCTCAGAAGGCACGCACCATACACGTTTTCATGAAAAAACGTTACTGATTTTAAAAGCACTCTATTTATATGAATCACAGCAAATGCTCAAAATGAGCACCATCTGCAATTAAGCACGCAACAATTCTCTCCTTGAAACTACATATACATGTATTTTCACACTCTTGAGGCTTTCAGGGGTGATAGTTTGGGATTCAGTTGTTACTGCATTCTTCAAATCATCAAGAGTGTGTGGACGAGTCCTGCACACAACAGATTTGAGATGTCCCAAGCAGAAATAGTCAACCGGTGTGCACTCTCCATCCAATCCATTTGTTAGGAACGGTCTGGTTCAAGTAGTCATGCAAGCGCCTAGCAAAATGTGTTGGAGCTCCATCATGCTGAAAAAAGAAGTTTTGTCGTTGTCGTATGGGAACATTCTCAAGGTAGTCAAAGAAGAAGGTCTGCAGAATCTGTAAATAGGTTTCACCAGTGACATAATCATTGAAAAAGTAAGGGTCAATGATTTCCTCCTCCCAGATTCCAGTCCAGACCATGATCCTGGGGTTGTTCTGATGGTGCCCCTCCTCATTCCAACGTGGATTCTTATCTGACCAATAGCACATATTATATTGTGTCAGTTCACTTGCCTATTCAAATGGAATATGGCTTCATCACTGAAGAATTCTGAAGCATCCTTATACGCGGTAATCCATTCACAGAAGTCCAATCGTCTGTCTGTGTCACCATGAGGAAGAGCCTGCACAAAATGCACTTTATATGGATGAAACTTGGAATTCTTGAGAATATGATGCACTGATGATTTATTAATGTTAAGCTCCTGACTTGCTCTTCTAACTGATTTCACAGGACTGTTAACAGCATTTGCCAAAACCATAATGGATATTTCTTTGTCAGTTGCACTCTTTGATCACCCATACCTCTCACAGTCAACAACTGAGCCAGTTTCTTGGAAGCGTGCAATTTCTGTTAATAAATCCCGTCTTATGTCAATTTGTATGGTGCGCAACTTCTGAGACACTCCGTATAGTAATTGGCTATTGTGTAAGAGAATGGGAAGCTACAGTCACATAAACATACATAATATACAACTCTTACATTTTCGTAGGCAATCTCAGAACATGTTTTGATTTTATCCCGCACAGAGGTTAACATGAAATGTCATTTGTGGAACTGTGCTTAGGAAAAGGAAGTGAAGGTAGCCACCTTCTGGAGAAGAATCCTTCAAATATCAAACAGCAGAGATACATGTTGGAAGACCTAAACAAGAAGACTTGTCGTAAAGATGAAGACAGGCAAAATGACAAGGGCAGAAATGAACCCTGTCCAGACATGCCAACCCCATTTGAGGCTTGGAGTAATCACAAGCTGAACTCGCAGTAAAATGAGGACCCAAAAGAGTA
>JBDFRD010582380.1:0-17145 GCA_039654405.1 Bullina lineata | reverse complement strand
TCATCATCATCATCATCATCAGCAGCAGCAGCAGCAGCAGCAGCAGCAGCAGCAGCAGCAGCAGCAGCAGCAGCATCTAGCAGCAGCAGTAGCATCATCATCATCATCTAGCAGCAGCATTATAGTCATCAGTACCGTATCAAGCACGCTGTTGTCATATCTGCCGTTGACTTCTGTTTCCTCAGGCCTGAGACTGAGAGATGACCGGACTGAGGGCGGTGTACATGGCCACGGCAGCGATCTTAGCTCTCGCATTGCTGACGCAAGGGGTTTGCGGTTCAGATCTGACAAAAGGTAAAGCTTTACAGATTTAAGATTTTAAAAAAAATTTATTACCGATACTCTTGAAATATTTGGTTGTATGGGAACATCCTTTGAAACTGCCATGGAGGGAGTCAAACTTTACTTTCATGAAGTGTTTGAAACCAAATTTGTATTGCCACTTCGTGATTTATTTTATAGCTTGAAATGCCGCGGAAACGCATTCCTTGGCCCATCTCTTAAGCTGGTGTAATCTGACTGAAATAGCTCATTGTTATTTATATACCGAATTACGCGAACGTTATTTCCATTTCTATTTAGAATGTAGCTTATACCAGCAGCGAAATAAACTTCGCAGATGCCAGCTAATACAATTTTATAAACAGCAAGAAATGGACTTTTCCAATGAAAAAGCAAACTAAATAATGCATTGGGCAACAAATTCAGATTTATGACCTTCAGCGAATTATATCTGGCACCGTTCGCATCAGTCTCAACAGCTAATTCTCTTTTACAACCTGAAGCCAGTTCATTCCTCAGGGTTTGGTTTCTGAACGCACCGTACTTTATGTTTTATCAATGCTGTTTTACGCTCTCTCTTGTGTGTGTATGTGTGTGTGTTAGTGGGTGTGTGTGTGTGGGAAGCGACAAACATAGAAAAAATGTAAATAAAGAGAACCTTTTGTCTTTACTATAGCGCACGGAGAAACTCACTTTAACTTGCTCCAAGACAATCAAACGCTGACAGCATTAATCAGCGCCGTTGTTTCCATTTGGGAGACGCTTTGGACAGGAAGCTGTCTACGTACCCGAACCATTCACGATGTTTCAAGAAAAACTGAAAGTCCGCCAAACATAAGAAACCCATCGCACTGAGATTCATTTAAATTTCTTGGCAGAGGCCTGTCATTAAAAGATGTCAGCCAGCACATAATTTTGTCCAAAGAAAGGGCTTCACAAACATTCGTTCTTGACACCCTGCAGTCAATTAGTCGAACACCAGGCTGTGCCCGAAATAACCAAATGGCCCCGGTGGACGCCGATAAATTGTAGACGTGCGAAAAAAAAAGACAACCCCGATATGAAAAATACGACTGAAGAGGCCAATGGACTACGACATCAATAATGTTCAAACAGCTATAAAAATAAATCGCGCCCAAAGAAAGACGACTGAATCAAGCTGATGATTCAGGCAGATATTTTATCATCCTCAGCAAGTCTCGCATTTGTTTTTCCACCTTCCTTTTACGTGTTCGACTGCCAGACACAGACGGTCTTGTCCATGTTGTCCCTGAGGGCAATACTTTCAGGGCGGAGACTGACAAACGCCCGATAACCAGCAAGAGGTCTTTGCTTGCTAGGGAGCAAGAGAGGAGAACAGAAAGAAAAAGAAGTAGTGGGCAGAGGTGAGTGAGGTACATGAGAAATTGTCTGAAGTATCAAGCTTAAAAAAAACAAACAAAAAAAGTGATGTTGAGTGCTGTAATAAATTGGCCTTGCCTTAGCGCTTCATATCTCTTATTCAGTGTTCACGGACAATTACTCTCTCTCTCTCTATCTCTCTCCTCCTCCTCCTCTCTCTCTTTCTGTCCAACTCTCTATCTCTCCCACTTTCTCTGTCCCATTATGGTGGGTAAAGTGTTGAAGACAATGGGAAAACGGGGCCAGGATACAGAAACACTTGTAAGGTGAACTCTATAAACGCCCAATGACTTTTGAAGTATTTTGCGGCTGTTCTAAAAAAAATTGAATTCTCTGATTATGCTCCAACCGCACGTGTCTTCTTTCCATCAATACATCACTTGTGGTCAGTCAGCTGGTAGTTCTCTACTAAAAGATCAACTTGGGCTTAATTTGCTTGTGTAATGAATGTTTGGTCGCGCTTTCATCTTTCCTCCCTTTGGCACACTAGATTAGATATTAATACAATGTCTTTATCCTGTTCACATCCTAGACTCAATGCGAGGTCTTTGTACATGCATCTAGTTAACATATTTTAATATGTGTACGAGCTTGAATTAAGTATCATGACCAGGATCATACGTTATTCTTGTATGTCGTACTTCACAGTACAACTCGTGACAAAATGCTTCCACATATTTCAGGGGCAGAATGGCTCAGTCAGTAAGGCGTCCACTTTCTGAGCACATGGGTCCGATTTTGAACCCCTTAAGAGGAAGGATTTTTTTCTGCGAAATTGTTCTTTATTCACCCCTGGCTCCATCTGGGTAGTGCGAAGTCTGAATGCCGAGCTCTATTGGAGATGAGCTATAAAATCGGAGATCCCGTGTGTACATTACGCTCGTTAAAGATCCCTTGACAGTCTAAAATCACACAAGAGTAGGCAAGCAGCCCACCCCCAAACGAAAAAAGGAGAAAAGAAACAATACAAAAAGAATAAAACTACGTGTTACAGTTCATCCCAGTTTATAGCCAACAACGGAGGGGATCAAAAGTACTGATCCAAAGGAGATCTAATAAGTTCTAAAGCATCTCACGTCTATTTCCGAGAAGCCATCGTTTCGCAGAGCAAACGCGGGCGCTGCTCCGGCTGGCTTTTGTCCCCTTGGCGACCATTGTACAGCGCCTGGAGACGAATGAAATGAAACATTCAGAAGCATAAAGATGAATCATGGCAATAACCATCAGCTCTCTTGGGATGCCTGGCTGTGCTGGTGAATTCCGCAAGGGTCTGCGATTCTCGCGTCTTTTGCAAACGTAAAACGCTGAATATTCATACGTTCGGCAACATTTGAGAAAAGATATCACACCAATTGTCACGAAAACCACACATAGTTGTCTTCTGCGTTTTAGTAACATAAAAGGACCATTAGTTTGTGTCAATAAAGTTCTAGACCTTGACCGGTGTGTCAGGCAGACTGGTGCAACATAAAGTTTACTACGTTATCCAGTTAAACACATTGTTGGCCTTCAAATTCCATCCCGCTGACTTCCAGTATTCTTGTCAAGAGCATAAAGGAAAATCTAACTCCCGGTAAAACCGTTTCATCAATTGAAACTACATGTATAAGAAATATATCCGTGTATGCCAACACTTTACCGTGTTTTCCGTTTTGGTTTGCTGAAGTGTGATTTTCCTCGCAATTTGGCCAGTTATTGATTTGTCCAAAGTCAAATATAAATGGAATAAAGCCACCCACATGAACATGGGTTCCTGGACTTGAAACATGTAGGCCTACACGGTTAATGATAATAATATACAGGGATCTAAACTACAAATCTTTCCAACCACTGAAAAATCGCGTGTCGCCGCAACGTCAATGATTGTCCACCCGATACACAGCATACATACAACTATTTCATGCAATTAATAATACTAGGGATTTTTCGTTATGCCTTTATGATAAAAACTAGGGAGATGTACCTTATTATTGGGTTCTACTGACAATAAATGGCACACGTCATGATCAAGTGACAGTATATCTAATTAACACATCAGAACAATTTTCTGTTTTAAATATTCAGTAATAATGTCCTTAGAACTTACCAGAGTTGAATCAATGACAGCACATGATGAGTGTTTCCCCCTTCCCATCCCCAATACTGTGAAGCATCACAATTTCCTCCTCTTTGCAGGAGGGGGTTCTCCTGTCATCTTTGCCACATGTTTCTGAAGTTGTCTTTTCTTTGCAAGGGCAGTCAGTTTTTTAACAGCAGTAACAGCCACCTTTTGTTGTGAGTTTGTCTTTCTCACTGCTGTATGGGCCTTGTATGCATATCTGATGTTGTTGCACAGTTGGTGACACACAGGATCATACAGAGGCTCACTTCTGTAGAAGTACTTCCTAGATGTCATGGTGTTGCTCATCAATTCATATTTTATTGTCTGAATAGCACTCAGCATTGTGATGTCCATCCGTGCTGTCTGCTTGCTAATTACTCTAGACATCAAAGAGAAAGTGCTTTCAACTTGTGCACCATGAAATATAGTGACGAGTGCTGTCATCAGTTTGACCAAGTTTGGGTATCTGCACACCATCTCTGAAGAACCCCACCACTTATCCAATCTCTCATTTTCCTGAAACGGGGATAGGTCTTTATCATTTACATAAGCTCTGATCTCATTGCTTAAGTCTCTTTGCTGATTCTCATCAAACAGGTGAGAACATTTGGTGGTTAAATTGTCTAAATGAATTTTAATCACAAGGTGATTGTTAAAGCTGGGGTCAGTGGCTGATAATGACTCCAGAGTTGAATTGTTCAGAAGACACTTTTGCATCTGAACACCAGCTTCAACATAAGCTTTTAAAGCATGTCCAAGAAAAGAATCTGGCACTGTCTTCTTAGGGTGGCCAATGAAAATGTGTCTCAATGGCAGATGGTTTTTATTACGAGAAAGATCGATGCTCCTCATGTCTTTTTCCATATTTTCTGGCCTCACAAAACACTGAAAAAACTTTCTAACAGCAGCAGATTGGTAATCATGGAGTTTATGAATCATAGGTGCTTTTGTCTGAAAAACACATACATACTCTTTCATGATGGCTAGGACAGAAACATACAACTCCAACTGAAGTTCAGTCTCTAATGACTTGTGAAATAGTTTTGACACAATTCTCCTTTTTCTCTCCTCACCGTCCTTTGTCATTCTCCGTTGACGCCTGGTAGATGAGATATCAAACAGCTGCTTGCTATCAGCTAATCCCACATTCCTTTTAACCATCATTTCTTTTATCAATGGCAAATAAAGGTCCATGTCATCTTTCCTTAAGAATGAAAAGTAAAACATTTTTAGGGCATCCCACATTTGTTTTGTTTCTACAGCTCTGTCATGGCATGAGAGCCAGCGGGTTGTGGAACTTGTCTGAGGAACACAGTATGGGAGTTTTAGCACTGAACAGATCTCCTGCAGGGACATTTTGTACTCAGCACACCACTTAAAATCTGTGTAGATGTCTGAAAACAGATTCTCTAAATGTCTCTCAAAGGGAGCACAAAACCGCTTGGCAACATTATTCATGTGGTGGCATGAATCCCCATCAATGTTGAGAAGGTGTGGTGCCTTTTCTTTTCTCAATCTAGTTTCCACACCAGAAATTTGCCCTCGCATTACAGCACATGAATCAAATAAAACTGAAATAAGATTTTTCCATGGTATGGCATTTTCCTCAAAGAGCTGACAAATGGCATTGAATATTGTTTCTGAGTCAGTTCTAGATATTTCAACAGAGGCTAGGTGGTGGATGCGAGCCTCTCTGTCTTTGTAGTAGTTTACAAGAACACTTAAAACTTTCTTATTGTTAGAACTTGTGGCTTCATCAATATTTAATGAAAATGGTGTGGTTTGCAAATCACAAACTAGTGAATCTAAAATAGTCTTTGCAAGTCCATACTTGAGTTTGTATGCCGCAGAGCAAGAGCTAAGTTGGACATGTGCCAGAGCTTTCGGGTCCCTACTGCACGCCCTTGCAAGCTCAACTAAAATAGGAGCTACTGTTAGTGGCATTGAATGCTCAGCTATTGTGCTCAATATCATTGCTTCCATAGTAGCCACTCTGTCACAAAGAGGAATTGTTGTTCTTGGACACTTTTTGTCATTGAGAGTAGATGTCCCATGATCTATAGTAGGCCTTGATCTAGATTTATCTGAGTCTGAGGTTCCTGTTGAAGTCGCACACGACTCGGATGGAACATCACCCTGGCTTGACTTATCTTTCTTCCGTTCATCACACTTTTGAAATAAAGGAAATAACTTGTCCTTTTTGCCAGCGAAACTTCCAATACTGTAGTTTGACTGTTTCAGTTTGAGTTTCTGATAGTGACAGTCAGAATTGATATGCTCCTTGAGAGCACTTTTCCCACGACCGCCATAATTTATCACAGAATTACAAAGTGTGCACAAAGCTTTACCTGGAACATTAAGTTTATCAATGCTGTCTCCAAGCTTAACTTTGAATTCCTTCACACTGACTTGCTCCTCACTCCAGCGAAAATTCCACTTGTTTGTAATACTCTTATCAATGTCTTTGATCAGAGCCTTTTGGTCCTCTTTAAGGATATTTAATTGACAAGACATAATAACAGGTGCACATCAAGATCTAGTCTAGATAGTTCTAGAAATATCCCCACAAAGAAAATCCACGTGGGCAAACTGCAGTCACTGACACTGGAATGCGTAGGCTAGATCTAGATCTAATGGATCTAGTCAAGGCGAGATGGATCTGACACTGACTTGCTCGTCACTCCAGCGAAAATTCACTTTGTTGTAACACTCTTAGATCTATCAATGTCTTTGATCAGAGCCTTTTGGTCCTCTTTAAGGATATTTAATTGACAAGACATAATAACATGTGCACATCAAGATCTAGATATTTATAGAAACAGCGCCACAAAGAAAATCCACGTGCGCAAACTGCAGTCACTGACACTGGAATGCGTAGGCTAGATCTAGAATCTAGTCAAGGCGAGGTGGATTTGAATTGAATTCCGATCAAAATGGCGTCAGTACTTACCGTACGAGTACCCACACAGATAGTCACGCGATATCAATAACTTCTCAACAAATACAAAGTAGGCCTAGAGAGAGACAGACTCACTTCCGATTACAAAATACTAGTTTACACAACACGATTACTCGCACACTATCGGAACTCTCCCAGATGCGAATAACATTATCACTGGTCATTTAAAAATTAGAAGTAACTATTCCGCGAAATAAATCCGAATTTTCCGCCCGAGTCAATACACGGAGACTTTCACGGAGATTTTCATGATCGAGTCACTGAATCCACGGAAGCCACTGAAACCACGGAATTCCGCGGATCCGCGGAAAATTTCGATCCCTGTAAGTATCGTCACAACAATCTTGTCATAGCTGATAATAAAGGTAGAAGACTTGTGGGGCACTTTTAAAGTGACCAAGCAAGAAAAAGGTTGTTAGGTATATGTGAAGGAAGTGACAGTGATGTTGAAGTACGAGGAGTAACTGATAGGCATTAGCCATCCGTCTTTTTTGTTTATATCCTTTTCATTTGTTTATCTTAATCTTACAAATATTTTTCAACTGTACTGCAAATGCAATACAGTCGAACCTGTCCAAGACGGAAACGGCAGGGAAAGGAAAAAGGTTTCCGTCTGAGGCAGGTTCTGTCGGTTTCTTTGTCGTTTAATGTTAGTTTCCCGCAGGTCCGATATCGCCGACGGACTAGGCAGGGCCATTGCAGGGCCATGGGAAAAGGGGGCGCTTGTATAGCGGAGAGGGTGGGCGGGGGCTGCCATAGTCTTTAATAGCTAGGAGTATTTTAAATTTTTTAATTATTTTTAAACTGATTGGTTGGTTCTCCATCAGCGATATCAGAACTGCGAGCGTCCGGGACCGGAGAACCAGATTTAACTGAAAGAAGTCACTGATTGGTTTTACGGCAATCTTCGGGTGCAAACCAAGCGAGCGATAACGGGACTATGGATCGACCTGTTTTACTGTCGGTAAAAATCAAAGGCTCAGTTTCGCTGGCCACGATGCTCTGGTTATACTTCACACGTTCTCGACAATCTTGACTAGTCAATCTTAAGTCGCGTGCTTGGGTACCAAACTGCCCACAGCCAAGCCCATTGCATAATTTTATGGCTCGCGGCGGTCCAGCAGTGAGGGGCTCAAAGGGACTGCGGTCTTTCTCCCACGATTTTTGTCCGCGGTCGGTAAAATGAAAGACTTTTCATTGTTCGGCACGTGTTTTAAAGGAGCATTGGGCTAGTAAATTCCGTCTTGCACAGTTGATTTGCTCAGATGGGAGAGAATTTTGCTTTCCGCTTCCGTGTAAGATAAGGTGTGAGATGACTTTCTACCTTTGCCATAGTACTGTTCAGGTTATCCACCTCCTATAAGACATAGAAGTAGGATGGCAAATCACATGTAATAACAAGACAGAGCAGGCTTGTGGGCCACATCATGTAAAAATCATAAGTAGATAACAGCTAAATCAAAATCTGTTGGAATATTGATTTTTTAAAAAAATTAGCAAGTCTTTTTCAGTCAAAGTGGCCCAATGAAGCCGATGTTTACCTGTTTTCTTCTTTATGTGACTAAATTTTGTGATACAACTGAATTAACTATACGTGGCATTCATCAAACATTACAAGACAGGCCATCAAGTGGAACCCCCAGGGAAAAAGGAAGAAAAGGCGGCCAAAGATTACATGGTGACGAGACCTTGACGCTGACGCAAAGATGGGCTACACATGGGGACAGCTGGAAAGACTGGCCCAGGACAGAGATCGCTAGAGGAAATTTGGTGGCCTATGCCCCAATGGGGGCGAAGGGCGTGAGTGAGTGAGATGCATTCTCATTCCTCATTAAAATGTGTTAATATATCTTTTTCATCTTTGGCTACCCGCCAAAAAGAAATACTGGAATTTCAAAGTTTCATATTTCTAGATATTATAACACATTTACTGTATAATAGCAATGAGAAATTTTCCATTTTGAGAGGGTGAAGGTCGAAAACATAAAAATACACTTAATGGCATTTCCCTGTTCATCAAGAGCGAAAGCAGGTCTATGGACTTTGCGTTACCCATATCTCCCACAGCGGGACGTAGAACTACATGTTATGCGCTTTCAGAGTTAGCACTATTAGAGCATGAGCAGTGAATCAGAAGTCAGCTGGAATGTTGACTTGTCGAAGCATACATGTGTTCATGTGTGGTGCCTCAGACAAACGACTAGCCTAGTGCTATCTTTATTGCATGATCAATACTTAGGCCTAGCTAAAAATAATTTTTGCAGAGAAACAAAATAGGCCACAGAAATTTCGTTGCCTACTATTTATCGGAGTGATTATCCACAACACCCCTATTTGTGTTTTGATTGTCTCAAGACGTGTGCCGGAGTGTCACCATCTTGGCGGGTCGTTTCAAGTCTAGCCTACCTAGACATTCCGTGATCCATTCAATAGACTCGGCGCTCAAAATGGCTTTTGATCTACAGTAAAACCTGCCCAAGACGGAAACAGAAGGGAAGGGAAAAAAGTTTCCGTCAGTTTATTTTATAACGTTAAGTTTTCCAAAGGTCCAATATCGCCAACAGATTAGGCAGGGCCATTGCAGGGGCTGGGGGGACTTGTATAGGGGAGAGGGTGGGCGGGGGCTGCCATAGTCTTTAATAGCCAGGAGTAAATGCTGATTGGTTCTCTGTCAGCGATATCAGACCTGCAAGCATCCGGGACTGGAAAACCGACGTTACATAACCCAAAGAAGTCAAAGATTGGTTCTTCGGACGCAAACCAAGCAACAGCACCATGGACCTGTTTTACTGTCGGTAAAAATCAAAGGCTCATTTTCACTGGCCACGATGCTCTCATTTTACATCACACGGTATCGACACTCGTGATTAGTCAATCTTAAAGTCGCATGCTTCAGTACCTAACTGCCCGCAGCTAAGGGCAATTGCATAATTTTATGGCTCCGGGGGTGTAGTAGCGAGGGGTACAAAGGGACTGCGGTCTTTCTCCACGATTTTCTTCCGAGGTCGGTAAAAAGAAAGACTTTTCATCGTTTGGCACATGTTATAAAGGACCCTTGGGCTAGTAAATTCAGTCTTGCACAGTTGATTTGCTCAGTTGGGAGAGCATTTTGATTTCCGTTTCTGCGTTGGACAGGTTTCCGTTTTTACAGGTCAAATGTATAGGAATTAATCACAGGGGTAGGAATAAGATTCCGTCTTGGCAGGTTCGACTGTGTAGGGCCTACATGAAATTTTTTCAAGTTATAGATCTAGCCTAAACAGTTTCGCCAGAAACTTAAATTGGCACAAAAGGAAAACCCACACGCATGCACAGGTACACTCGCAACATGATGTTGCGGATAACGACAGCCATTTGGCCTATTTATTATCTATAGACATGGCTGAAGGTTACAGCCTTTATTTGAAGACAGTAATTTTCTAATACAGAGAGCAAGGTCAAAAAGCCACTCTCGGCTGCCCGCTCTTCCTGATTCGTACAATACAGGCCCACAGTGGCCCGCTGCAAGTCGTGTAGTTTTCATTACCGGAAATGGACATAGATCTAGATCTAGATAGATCTATCTAGTGGCTGTGCTGCTATTGGGTCCAGGGTTAACAAAGAAAAAAATGGGAGAAATGTTGCGAAAAATGATCTAGAGATATCTAGAAAAGGAAAATCTAGATCTAGTCTAGTCTAGACACCTAGATCTATGTCCGACCGCTTTTGTTTACATGTGCCGAATCACATGACAAATTTTGTCTACGTCAATTAGTACCCAGCATGCACTAATTGACCCATGTTGTTGACTATTCGAAGTGAAATCGATCATCCATCGCTTTTGTTCAACACCACAATCGTCAGGTGAGTAGAGTCTACATCCGCCATTTTAAACAGAATGTTTAGCTTTCCAAGGGTCGAGGCTAAGCATAATTAGACCTGTTTTTGACAGTCCAGAAATAGAAACTAGGGCAGCTCTTTTCATAACTGACGGGAAATTCCCCATATAGCCAGTAAAGATATAGACATTTTACTCGTGCTTCATGGTGGAGGGGGTTGGTCGGACATTGGCAGGTGTTTTTCCTGTATCCAGCCTATATCCGACCACCGACATTTTAATTATATTTTTTTTTTATTGCTTCCTTGTCAAATTGTTTATATTTCACTTGGCTCATTTTAGTTTTTAGATCTAAACTCTAGGCTTCTTGCTTTTCTAATGGACCATAAGTTTTGGTACCAAAAAGAAAGGGGTAGTCCCGCTTTGCTTTGTAATATAACTTGTTGCAATAAGTATAAATTACATATTATCATGTTATATGTCACTTGCTTAACCTTCATGCCTTCCCCTCTTGAATATAACATTTCTCATGTATATTTTTCCTCTTCTTTCATCATGTTTTAGACATGGGAAAACCCAAGAATAAGTATGCCCCAGAGGCCCTCCTGCAAGCCTATGAAATGGTGAGGAGCAAACGGATGACTCTGGGGAAGGCATCGAAGCTCTATAACATCCCCAAAACCACCCTTGGGGATAAACTTCGAGGGAAACACCCCCTACAGCAGGCTCCTCGGACAGTACTGTCTCCAGAGAATGAACAGAAGCTGGTGTCCTGGCTCATAGGTATTGTTTGTTGGGTACATGTATTAACAGTTTGAGATTGCCTAAACCTCTATATCAAGTGAGTTTAATATTAAGAAGATATACAGAGATAAGCTTCCCAGGGTTTCTGTAATATGTGTTTATTTTTATGTGAATGTATAAATTGCATTATTTTTTCAGTATACAAAGTCTTCAATCTAAACATATTATAAAATGACTAAAACATTTATTTCCATCATCCAGAGGAATAAAATTATCTGATCTTATATTTTCCTATAGAGACATCACGGAGAGGATGTGGCCGAACAAGGGAGCAGCTGCTCCGCACGGTGCAACATATATTGAAAAGGAACGCGACCCCCAACCCCTTCAAGGATGACAAACCGGGGGATAAGTGGTATGCCAGCTTCCTGAAGCGCCACCCCGAGATCAGCCTGCGCAAGACCCAAGGCCTGGGACAGCAGCGTGCGCTGGTAACGGAGGCGCGTATTAGGAACTGGTTCCAGGAGGCCTCAACTCAGTTCCAGCAGGAAGGCATCGACATCATGTCCATCACTCCAGACAGGGTTTGGAACTGTGACGAGACAGGGTTCCCCTTTAATGCCCACACAGGTTATGTGCTGGCATCGAAGGAGGACAAGCAGGTGTACCAGATAACCTCCGACAACAAACAGCAGATCACCGTGCTGGGCTGTGGGGCAGCAGACGGGACCCTACTGAAGCCTCTGATTATTTATCCAGGTCAGAGGTTTCGCTTCAACCCCCAAGCAGACTTCCCAGATTCTGACTTTGCCAGGTCAAAGAACGGGTGGATTGATGCAGAAATCTTCTACACGTGGATGAAAACATCTTTCCTCCCTTCTGTGAAGAAGCTGCGGAAGCCTGTCTTCCTTTTTGTGGATGGCCACACCACCCACATATCTATGGAGCTCCACCATCTCTGCAGGGAGCATCAGATTGTGTACTACACACTCCCTGCAAATGCCAGCCACGTGGTCCAACCACTGGACCTCATCCTCTACAAATCTCTGAAGGTAGAGTGGAGGTCAGCGGTGGCAGCATTCCGGGACATAAAGAATGACAACGTAAAGAAAGATACATTTGCCCTGGTCCTCCGCGATGCCTGGAAGCGTGCATATGCACCAGACAAGCTGGTCAATGCATTCCGGGCAGCGGGGCTCCATCCCTGGAATCCTGACCAGGTGAATTACAAGAAGCTGATGCCCAGCAAAAGCTTTCAACATCGGCTGTCACCTGTGGCCTCCCTGTCTGCCCCAGCACCTGTGGCCTCCCCGTCTGCCCCAACACCTGCCTCCCTGTCTGCCCCAACACCTGCCTCCCTGTCTGGACCAACACCTGCCTCCCTGTCTGGACCAACACCTGCCTCCCAGCCTGCCCCAACACCTGTGGCCTCCCCGTCTGCCCCAACACCTGCCTACCTGTCTGGACCAACACCTGCCTCCCAGTCTGCCCCAACACCTGTGGCCTCCCTGTCTCGACCAGCACCTGTGGCCTCCCTGTCTGGACCAGCACCTGCCTCCCTGTCTGCCCCAACACCTGTGGCCTCCCCGCCTGCCCCAACACCTGTGGCCTCCCCGCCTGCCCCAGCACCTGTGGCCTCGCAGTCTGGACCAACACCTGCCTCCCTGTCTGCACCTGTGGCCTCCCCGTCTTCACCTGTGGCCTCCACCTCAGGATCAGCCCCTCAAGCCTCCACATCAGCACCGTGTCCTCACCCTACATGCCCCACTTCTTTGAAGTTTTATGTGGACATGCTGCTTGACCATGTTGTGGGGAATAACTGGTCACCCGCACATTTATTTGAAATGCAAAGGAGGCTGAACGACAACACACCACCTACAGACACGCACAACACCGACTTCACAACATTTCGCAACATTTACAATAAAATTGTTCCTCTCCCCTCCTTTGACAGTCTTCCCATCACTGCAGGTTGGGGAGTTTCTGGCCAGAGGAGTAGGGCCCCCCGAAGGCAACCTCCAAAATATGTTGCCTCGCAACAATTTGCTGATTTTTTTGATGCGAAAGAGAAAGAGCTTGAAAGAAAGAAAGATGAAAAAGAACGAGAGAAGAGAGAAAGAAATGAGAAAAAGAAATTAAAAGAGGAAGAGAAAGAAAGGAAGAAAGCTGAGCGGGAAGCAAAGATGCTTGAGAGAGGAAAAGGACAGCATGGAGGAAAAAGAGCGAGAGTTGTTGTGGAAGACAGTGAAACAAGTGAAAGGGAGATTGTGTATATGGAAGAGAGTTCTCTAGACAGCATTTTAGTTTATGATAAGAATATGTGTTGTGTCTGTAATGGTGGGGATGAGGAAACAGGATGGGTTGGCTGCGATGTGTGTGAGAGATGGTTTCATAAAGATTGTCTGAGTGAACGCCATGCTGCTGTGTATGAGATGAGTGAGGATGAATTGAAAAAGTTTGCCTTTGTCTGTGACTTTTGTATTTAACTTGTTTTTCTTTGAAATTACTATGAATTTTTGAAAACTTTCTTTTTCATTGAGATTTTATTTACAGGTTATTGTTCTCCATTAAATGTTTAATTTAGTGTGATCTTGAAAATTGTTTCTCTTTTTCTCTCGATTCAAGTGTCAGGTGTCCATATCAGCAGCATGAATCTTGTGTGTGTGTGTAACTACATGTACTTGATATAGATGTGAAATAGCACAAAAAGTTAGTAATATAACAATCACAGTTATGAAACAGTTCAAATGGCCCGTTGCTAAGGTAAACAAATACCTGGTCGGGTGGAGAGGAAGGTTGGTGGTCGGACATGGGTCAAAACATGTGTTCACAAAAAAATGCGAGCGTGACAAAATCAACTTTTGATTTGGGTCTCCTAACATGACAAAATAAAAGAGCCTCTGATTGAAGTGATTAGCTCTGTTTCCAAACACAATTTACGACATTGACATCATTACTTTATTTAGAACGGCGACTTCTTCTAGTTGGTCACAAAGTGGTCGGACATGGGCAGGGTAACTCTAGATATAATATAGATCTAAAGGCTGTGTCACTTTGATCTAGACCTAAGAAATTGTGTTTAAATTCAACAATTGGATATATGAAACGCATTGGAAACTATCGTAACACAAGTATTTTGCCTGGCCATTTTGAAACGTACTGCTCACTAGATCAGAAACTAGTTTTTATTAAGAATTTACCTATGTTCACAATGCATACAATGATAAATGAACTCACTTCAATTCTCAATTTGTAGCCAGTACTAGTACTACAAACACCTTTTTAACCACGAAAGTAATTACTGAAGAAAACATTTTTTTTTTCAAAGAATGGGAGACAGTGATGATGAATTTGAGCGGAAAAAGGCAAGAGACAAGTTCAGAAGAGAAAGGAATGACTATGAAAGACGGAGTGATGATAGAAGAAGAGACAACTGGGATGATCGGTAAGTAACTAAGCAAGAACAAAACTTGCTTTTATTTTCTACATTTTTATTTTTATTTTGTAGGTTAAATTTTCGAATGTTCCCCAAAACACTTCTGACTAGAAAACACAATGACTTTATAATACTTTACTAAACTGCTTGGTAGGAAAAAAGTTTCAAATTACACCCTGTGTCTGTGTCAGTCCTCCTGGAAATATCTGTCTCATATTTTCAAGGACTTTGCAAGATTGTAATTCGATTTTTGTTTTCTTTTTACAGTAACAATATAAAATTTCACGTTCAACTTTGCTCTGCTTACATTCGCCATGATTAGAAAGACTTGGAATCTGTCGTACAAATAAGTACTCTTTAAGACGTTGTATGACAAATTTTGCAGAAGGCATTAAACGTATATATGTGTGTTAATAAGTGAGGTATGTCTAAAAGTATCTTATAAGGAGCATCAAGCTTGTAGCAAACTGATTTAGCAAGCATTTTGTAAAACAATTGATTTTTAAATTATCTCATTAATTCTGCAATGTTGTTTCTTTCTAGGCGGCCTATGCGGGGAGGACAGTGAGTACATTTTCATTTCTCCATGAAGATAAAAATACAGAAAAGTTTGGTTTTTTTTTCAAGTTTATAGATGTCGGATTAAGATTCTCATAAAATAAATTCATTTGAGCATGACTCCTTCACAAAAATGTATTTTATCCTTGAAAAACAAGTCTTGATGAATTGAATTGAAACACCAAACTAAACCTTTTAAAATCGAAAATGTAAGTAAGTCATGCGAATTTGCGTTTGGTTGTGGTGAAGAAAAAATTCTCATATTTTGTAATATAATGCTTCTTTTGGTTATGGTTTGTTTTGTTTTTTTTGAGGTACCAGCCAATTATTTACCCACTCATTCGCGATCTCGCAACAGTTGCAACAATCTCATTTTAGCTGGCAGTTTTGTAAGACTAGGACAATGAGGCTCAGGCAAAACGAGACACATCTTCCCTTTTGAAGACTGATACTGTTTTGCTGTACTGCCATTTTAGTTTCCTTTACATAGCCTGCGACAAATTTCGGAGAAGCCATGAAGATGTTTCAATTGCCTTGAGATATGATGATGAACATTGTTTAAAGGTTCGTTTAGAAGTGTGGAACGTTATGGGGGTGAAAGAGGGGGGGGAGGATCTGCCGAATATTTATCATCATCTGAAGTTGCACCTATCTTTGTCACTCATTATTTGTCAAGAGCTGTTAGAAAACTATTCCCAAGTTTATTGATGTAACAGTTTTAAATAAAGCAAGGCTTTGATAAAATTGTACCCTTTACAGTGTGCAAGTCAGTGTTTTCAAATGATCCTTCTGACTGGAGCAGTGTTGTTGGAGCTGTTCCTAACAGAGTCTCTCTCTCTCTCTCTCTCTCTCTCTCTCTCTCTCTCTCTCTCTCTCTCTCTCTCTCTCTCTCCTTCCTCTCTCCTTCAACGCTAGTTCCCATTTGTATAATTACTTTTTGCCTATGATTGGTGGAAATCTAATATTGGCTGACGAATATTTGTTGTTATCCAAAGGTCTTTTCTCATACCACGCGCCACACAGAAGTTGACTGTATCTAGATCTATCTACTTTTCCTTCCGGCGTCTCCAGGTGCGTCCTTTTTTGTGTGTATTTTCTCCCTTCTTGAAAACTGTTCAGATCTTTGAAGTATTTTGGTTCACGAGAGTGGGACATTTTGAGGCTGGCCATTTCCTCCTTATATCTCATTTCCTTGCCTGCTTGTCGATGACGTCAACAAGAATTCCCTCTCCATCTAGATATTCGTTGTTAATGCGGTTTAGGTAGTTTCCTTTTGATTTCCCTTCAGCTTCCTTTCTAATCGATTTTTTCCTTTCCGTTTTCATTATAATGTAGTCTCTTTTTTTCTTTTCTTTTTTCTTTTTGCTTTTCAGTTGTTTACACCCTCGAAGACAGAAATGTCGAGCGTTGGTCCTTTCTGTGTTTCTCAATTTGGAATAGCTTCTATTATTTGTATTACCGTACCCATTTGAATCAGTTCCTGCAGCATTCATCTGCTTCATTCCAAAACGTTAACAAAATCATTGCTCTTTACATGTTTAAACACTTAACAGTGATTTTAAAAAATGCCCCTTCCTCCGGGACCAAAGCTATTCTGGTAATAAAGTGAAGTCCCTTAGTTTAGTGAGATTTTCCTTTGACAATAGCTTTGTATTTGCTCGTTTTATTGTTTGCGGCTTTAGCAGAAAGAATAGACTGTAAAATGAAGAAATAAGCAGAGACGAGACAAAGGAGGGAGGATTTTTTTTGTTTTTTTTTTTTTTGGGGGGGGGGGGGGTTTCAAGACAGACAACCATTTGAGAAGGAAGGGAGGAAAGAGGCCCAGTGTCTGTGCCTTCTTAGTGAAA
>JBDFRD010582269.1:0-17173 GCA_039654405.1 Bullina lineata | reverse complement strand
GATGAGAATAAATTCAAATGTGTGGACTTTGCTATTGTCATCAGATGAGAATAAATTCAAATGTGTGGACTTTGCTATTCTCATCAGATGAGAATAAATTCAAATGTGTGGACTTTGCTATTGTCATCAGATGAGAATAAATTCAAATGTGTGGACTTTGCTAGAAAAGACAGTGACAGTAAGAGGAGCCCAAGGTGAAATTTCTATCATGTATAGATCCTACTCCTCATCAACTCATCTCCAAACATTAGACAATCAAAATGGCAATTGTTTCCATAATTTTTATCAACCGCATAATAATACTGTAAAGTCAAAAACAGCTTTTCTCATAAATTCTGTGTCGACACTCAACAGGCTTTCAGCCCTCAGCTACAAGCACGTGAAGATTTTTATAAATAAACTCAGAAGATAAAAGATACAAAGCACCTTTTGCAGAACAAATAGATACCCACCAACTATTTCTAGTCTCATTTTTACAATTGAAATAAACAGTGACATACAGCTTGCCGTCCTTTTGTCTCGACATCAAATGAAAAACACAAAAGAACAGAAGAAACATATTCATTCAACAAACAAATGTAACAAAAAGAAATTGCTCTATTTGACAAGTCCCAGTTTCTTTGCTTCTGTTTCATAAACCAGCAGTCTCCACATCTTCACCACAAACACCTCTGCTTCCTCATCCAGAATCTGGGACAGAGAAAACAAAAGGAAACAAATCATCAACATAGTCAAAATACTGGTTCAGCTTTTACCCGCTGTCGTTTTAAATGCTTCTGAGCAGACCAAGCTGTTTTATGTCTTCTCTCCTTTCCTCTCCTATATCTTTCAGGTGGGAGAAAATAAAATGATGGAAAGAACGAGTTTGCAGAAGAAAATATTTCCTTCATTAGCTGATTTCTGTACAGATGCAAAACATTTTTGAGTCACGTTTCAAAGAGATTTCTATGAATGTTTCATGACATCCTTGGGGGAAAAAAATACCACGATGCCGTTATCAGCTTTGAGCTTAGCTGTGAATGTTGTTTGCATTGTGTAGATCTATTGCTTTCATTACTGGATGTAAGTTTATTGCTTGAGCATTTTCATTAATAAGAAGCAGCCCTAATTGTATTTCAGTTTAATGTATTTGATATATATTACAGTCAAATTGGTGACATATTCATGAAAGCTGATCACTGTCACTCATAACCATGATGACAAAATAAGCTACTTAACATTGTGCATTTATAAATAATAAGAATAATAATACAGCATCATCTGACTTGTTTTGAAGGTAATAATGTCCAACCCCTTAAGTCCAAACATTCCAATAGGTATAAAGACAAGGGAGCTTCACGGCCCCCACAGGATCCTCCCATTGACGTCAACAAGTGACAAACACAGCCATCAAACAATGCTGGACTTCAGGAGAACAGGTTTCCCAGCATTGCATAATTTTCTCCCCCCAAGTGTCAGAACTACAAGTTTCTGCAATGCCGTACCATTCCTTCTGATTGTCAGAGTACAGATCACATTGTTAGGGGGAAAAAGAAAATGTTACTTTCCCACAAATCAAAACATCTGAGCAACACCTAGAACAGGCAGGCAGGCATGAAGCACTTATCCATTATTTATTAGGCTGCTTTCAATGTTGCTTGAATAACTTCTGAAACTTTTCTTTCAGGTAACTGCTCTTAATCTTACACTTTAGTGAGCACATCCCTTTAGCCCTAGTACTGCCTAATGGAATGTGCCAGAGTGCCAGGGAACATTTTTCAAACGTATACACGTGGGGGTGGGACAATTGCACCAAATGATAGTTTTTTTTATTTCCCTTTTGGGATATATACAAAGAAAATTGGGAGAATTCAATGTTTTTTTATTTCGATGTATTTGTGTAGTTGGGCAGTACTAGGGTTAAACACCATGTTCAATACAGCCTTAGTATGAACCCAGCTGACCAAAACTTGGACAAACTAAGAAAAGAGCCAAGAGTGCTTACCATAGCCACGTCGTTAGTATGAACCCCGCTGACCAAAACTGTACAACCTAAGAAAAGAGCCAAGAGTGCTTACCATAGCCACGTCATTCTGTATACTTTGAGGTGTGCTCCTAGCCACAACTTTCTGACATATAAATTCTGTCAGAGTGGGCTCCTCCTCTCCAATGTACTCAATGATCTTCTTGGTCACCCACGGCTTGATGCGCTTGTCCATCAAACTCTGGCAAAACATTAGCAACAAACATCTTTAGAACATTTTTCAATTAAACAATGAAAATAATGTTTACTTCCATTATGAAAATGATGTAGTTCAGTGCATTTTTCAAATGAAATTCAAAGGAGATGAACTGAAATAATTCAATGAAGTTAAACCAAAAACAAACTTACGGTATATGGACAAAATTAGGATCCTCACATTTTTTTCTTTTCTCAGGATTGTCAGGTAATTGTACAATCTCAAACAATGCTACAAATTACTCACCCTAATGGCATGGACGAAAGAAAAGAAAAAATATTCAACATACTCCCCATCCCGCAAACTGTTTGATCTCAGTTGTGTGGGTTTTTTTTTTTTTTTTTACAAACTTCACTCTGCTGTTTCTTCCGATTTTTTACTTTCATGAATAAAAGGCAAGACCCACAGACAAAAAGGAAAAGTTTAAAATACAGTTGAGATCTCAGCTGGTGATGCTAGACTTACTTGGCTACACCTCCCTTCAATCTGTTTCTCACCCAAACTCATAAATGTCATAGAATGATGTGAAAGTGAGCTGGAATTTAAACCAAAGCTAGACCAACTCTGTTTTCAAATTCCCATTGCTTAAATTCATGACTCAAAAAAGAAAAATTTTATAAAGTTTTTAATACTTTAAAAAATTGGTAACTTTTCCTCACTACAGAATATCTCTTTTGTCAACAACAAAAAAATAACCCTCTTGATCTTAATCTCCTCACCTTATCTACAATGTCCCAGTCAATGACAAATGCATACAATTCATCCTTGGCTGTGGGAATATTCTCTATCAATTGCTTGATCTTCTGTCTTTTTTCCTCCGCTGTTGCTGCTTTTTTGTCTGCTGGTGAAGATGACTTTTCATCATCATAGTCCAAGGGAATAAGCTTGCGTTTTTTGGGTTCATTACTGTCATCGTCATCTTGATTGAACACATCTACGACAGTGAGTTTTTTCCTCTTGCCCTCCATTGGACCTGACGTGCCTGGCAGGCTGGACGAGTCCGGGCTCACGCTAGGGGCTACAAGAAAAAGGAAGTCCGAGTTATTTTTTGACTGAGCTGAAGCTCATGGTTTATTTTAATACATTTTTTTCAAACGTACTTCATTGCCTTTTTTATATTTTTGTGACACGTTTTAAAAGAAGCAATTTTGGGGGGTTACGAAAAGGTGATCAAGCAAGCCATGAGACTTGTTAAAAGTTTTAATGATTTTTCTATTTCACTAAATACATTCTCTCTAACGAATGGGATAGCAAAACCCAAGAAACAAAAACATCATGGCTTGAAAAAAAGTTCTCAGGCAAAACGAAGTCAAAAGTAAGCAGCCTTCAGAATAAAACATGGTTGAAAACAAAAGAAAAGAAAAATGAACTAATTTAGTCCTTCTTATCCCTGGAAGCTCACATAACATTCAACGTTCCACCGTGCCAGAATTTTGGGCCACATGAAGAACACAGATCAACGTTCTCACGCGACCAACTGGGAAACGCCGCAAACGCTGTTTCATGTTCTCGACCCTGACACTCTTCAATGGAAAACTTCTCATTGCTAAATATGGTAAATGTGTCACAACATCTAGAAATATCAACCGATGAAATTCCAATATTTCTTTTTAGCAGGTTTATCTATGTTTAGTGGCTTTATCGATTGGTTTTCAGGACGCTTGGCCTTGGCAGGGTGACTTTTAATGACACAAATTCCGGCGGACACCATCATCACTTCTAGGGTTAAAAATTTACTACAGAAGCTAAGAATATGCAAATAAGCAGGTATACTCAAAGTCAAAAAGTAGAGTTGAATAATGAAAATGACTTTGGGCACTTTGAGTGACAGGCAAACTTTGTGCACAAGCTTTTTTTCAATAAATGAGAATGATGAAACGTAAAGAAAATGAAGAAAATGTGAACAAATTGAAAATCCAAACCAAATCCAGTAGAACAGGAAGTCCAAATTCCAATAGAAAAGTGTACACAACAGAAAAGAAAGCGTTTACAACATGGAAAAACTCCCTCATGCAGATTTGTTCTACCTAGTCTCATGGTGCCTACAGCCATTCTGGAAGTTTCCTCTCTGTGATGGGAAGGAGGCGGTAACGAAGACTGGGACGATTCGTCCATAAACAGACCTGGTGCGCTGACCCTGGAATCCGTGGATATGGGTGAAGTAGACAGGGATGGGGAGGGTCTACCCCTATCATTGGACTGAGCCACCGTGAGCTGGGGATTTATTGCCGACTGGTTGCTGCGCTGCTGCTGTGGCTTGGGGGATGGGGGGCGCTTCTCCGGCTCTCGGGGCATCTCTACATCAGAGTCGGAGTCAACGGGTTCAGCTTGGGAAGACACCAAGACCACTGGATTGGACACTGGTGGCGCTACAGTCGGCTGTTTGATTTCCTGCAGGTGCAGTCTGGGCTGAAGATGCTCTTCTCTCTCTCTTTCCATCTGAAAGATAAAAGAAACAACTTCATGAGAAGAAATCACACACACTCTTCTCTCTCTAGAAATCACACACAAAAATAACAGCAGCCTCCACTTTCAATAACTTCATGATGTTTTGTTTTCTCAAGCTCCACTCTGCTCCATCTGTGGCAGAGGGTTCAGTTTGCCAGTGTCAGTCATGGAGTCATGGGTTCGAATCCCTCTGGAGTTGGTTCCACTAGATATTCATAGATGAGCCTATCTTGATCAATGACTATGAGGATTTTTACCACATTTAACCCCTTCAAAGTAGTAAAACTTGTTAATATTTTTATTACATCTTATAAAGGTTTTTATTATTCATCTTTTCAATCTCCTTTGGATCAAAGTATAAAAAAAGGAAATATCAATTTAAATTTCCCAAAGATAAATTCTGTAACAGACGTTTTACCAAAAACATTATGTAACCCTCTGCAAAGCATTATTGGGCTCAAATACCTGGATCAACACACAAGTCGTGTCCAGAGTGTCGACTTAGTAGCAGTTTAAATTCCTTCCATGATTCTATGGATCCACATTCACAACTATGCAACAGTTTAAATTCCTTCCATGATTCTATGGATCAACATTCACAACTATGCAACATACCCTTGCCACTTCTGTTTCCGCATCAGGATGACCTTCATCAAAAAGTTTCCTTTTGATTTCATCAAACTCTTCTTTCTCCCGCTGGCGATCTCGGTTGTCAAGCTCTTTCTCCTTCTCTCTTTCTTTTAAACGTCTGGACAGACCACTGCCTCTGAATAAACATACAGACTAACATGTAAACTGCTTTGCAACGGTGAACTAGAATGCGAAAGTTTAGAATTATAAAAGCGGTTCGGACTCACTTTTTGAAAAATCCTCCGTTATTTCTTACCCAAAGGACTTTAAATTTTGCAAACACAACAGTATTTGTGAATTACAACCTCGCTGAACAGTATCCAATGACCTTGACTTTACTTACAACAAATAGGTTGCATGTAGCCTCTGGTACTTTTCAAAGCTGTGGATATACACGAGTCAATGTACATGTCAACTACTATCCACCATTAACAAATCAACAGAAGTTCTGCCACAAATTAAGATGCAGTTGGCAGCACTCAGACACTCTTTTTCACTTAACTGTCACTGGCTCATTTTTCCAAATAAATATGAAAACAGACACTTCTAACATGAAAATTGCCTCTTATTTTGAGTTTGTCACAAACAACCATAACATCGTGATTTGTTAAAGCCACAGCAAGAGTAAAACAAAACTTACTTGTAAAATTTGGGGTCGTCTCTCAAGTCATCATAATCTTCGAGAAATTCTTTCAGCCTCCTTCCCTCCCTTGACTGAAAAAAATACGTTATATATATATGATTTCTATTATAAGAAATCCCGTGGTTTGGTCAGTTTGGCCATTGACAATTTCCTCATTTGGAATGAAAGTCTGAAAGTCTAGTGCTGGAGACGATTGAAGCTCTAAATAAAAAAAGACAAGGAATTGAATGTCACTTCAACACAAGTCTAAGCATTTGAAATTATAAAAGATAATTACATGAAAACGCAGAAAAGGAGTAACTGCCTACATGTCCCCAATACAATTCAGAAGGAAGACCATTTAGATCTGTCCATTTTTCAATCAAGGCAAACTTCAATGATTCACATATTCAAACTAGAACTTACTTTTTTAAAAAAAAGAAGCATACTGTTGAAGTGACACATATTTTTGCTAAGCAAATTTGGGCCACGTCTATATTCTTTTCCTTACCTCTTCTGTTTTTCTTTCATCTTCTCTTTCATTTTCTTTTTCATATTCTCTGGATTTTTTTCTTTCTCTACTTTCCCAGTTTTTCAGTCTCTGTTGAGAGAAAACATGTGACAGTTTACAGTCTGTTTTCCTACTCAACACAAGAACCTTTGACAGCAGGTTAGAAGTAAATGAATTTTTAAAAAAATAACCATATTATTAACAGAATGCGAAAGTTTGTAACCAAAATTTTACTGAATAGATACAAGATTAAATTTACCCTGTAAAAAGGGAAGAAGCATAACTTGGCATCAAATATGAAACAAGTCAAATAAACCTAAACACTAGTCTCTTTAAAAAAACAACAAAAAAACAAAACAACCAAGCACACAATCTCTATATCCCTACCTTACGAAACAATAACTAACCAGGAATATCAAAGGAAATGAGGGAACTTGAAAACTGATCCATTTAGGATCAAACCCGACAAACCATTCAAGTGGAATAAAGTGGAAGCACTAGTATGATTATTATGGCATAACAGAGACTTAACTAGGTATGAATAATTTCAAACTGTACAACTAAAATAAATGACAGTAAATATTATCTTGATTCATTCATAAGTGGACTAAGAAAGTATTCATCAAATGATGAGAGAAATGGAACAACTTGCCTCTTGATATGCTGCCTCTTTTTCACGAAGTTTCTTTTCAAGTTTTCTTCTTTCATATTCTTCTTCTTCCTCTTCAATCTCTTTTTCTTTTCTCCTGTAATCAAAAACGACAAAACAAAATAATTTGATACACAGTTTATCATTACTTCTACTGATCACTTACGAATAGTCCAATAACTTCTGAAATAATACCAGAAATCAGACCAGGCATGTAGTAGCTATCACACTTGTTGGACACAGTACACCTGAACACCTAAACTAACGCCCGGAATGATGACCATTTTACATGATGAAATATCAACCAATATGTCATTCATTTCCTGCACAAAGAGTACAGCCGAGCCTGCCAAGACATAATCTTACGGAAAATCTTACATAAAACGGAAACCTGTCCAACGTGGCAATGGAAAGCAAAATGCTCTCCCAACTGAGCAAATCATCTGTGCAAGACGGAATTTACTAGCTCAAGGCTCCTTTAAAGCATGTGCCGAATGATGGAAAGTCTTTCATTTTACCGACAGCGGACGAAAATCGTGGGAGAAACACCGCAGTCCCTTTGTGCCCCTCGCTGCTGGACCGCCGGAGCCATAAAAATAAGGAATTGCCCTTGGCTGCAGGCGGTTTGGTACAAAAGCACGTGACTTCCGTTTCCGTCTTGGGCAGGTTCGACTGTAAATGATTTAGTGCCAAGTGGCGTACCAATCTGCAGGACACCAAAGTTCAACATTTATTTATATCATTAATCGTGCATTTGTTTACACTTTGTTCTTCCTGTCCTGTTTCAAAAACCTGTTTTACCTTTCTCGAGATCGGTCACGGCTCGTGCGTTCCCTTGACCTTGACCTTTTCCTTGACCTAGAAGGTGCAGGAGAGGTTGACCTTGACCTTGAGCGTGATGCCCTTGTGCTAGCTCTGTCTCTGTTCAAGTCACGTTCCCGTTGCTCACGTATTCTCTCCATACGTTCTCTGTGTCGTTTCTCTTCCTGCCTCCGCTGCTCCCTTTCACGTATCAAGTTACGCTCTCTTTCCTTGTCCTTTTCCTTATCTTCATCATCATCCTGGAACATACATCAATACAAGAGAATCCCATTATTGTCCAGAAGAAAGACTTGCACAGAAACTAGCTTGCCTGCTGTGGCCAGTCACACCAAGACTCATTCTCCAGTTTGTGTTTTTATAAAGAAGCGAAGAGTAGCTTACCACCATTCTTCAGCTTCACCAACCTTGGTTGGAACCAACATAGCACGGACAAGTTTAAAGTCCTCATAAGCATCAGTTCAGGCTATTCAAATTATTCACAATCTCGTGCAATACTCTAGGAATCAAACTTTTGGTCTCAAATCAAAAGATCCTGTTGCAACTATACACTAGAGCCTTGCAGCAGCTAGCATGTGTCACGTTATTTCAAAGGATATTATGACCAAACAGTATAGAAAATAAAAACTACAAATTATAACTACCAGTAAAAATTGTATATCAAGTGACAAGCATCAATTGTCTTTCAGGAATTATCATATCATTCTAAAACGTGTGATAGTTTGTTTTCTTACTGAACAACACCTTTACCACAGATAGAATAACCTTCTGAGACAGACTCCACATGATGATGATAAGGATTAAGATCAGGTTTTAAAATTTTCTGAAAATGTGGGGGGGAGAGAACGGGGCTGGGGTGGCGTCCTTTCAAAGTCAAGTATCTTCGGTTCAAGGTCAAGGAATAAGCACTTTAACTTGTATTCATACCAACAGCAATATATGGAAAATAGTTGTATGATCATGAGATGAATAATCTGAGGTCTGGACAAAAATTTGAGACCAAAAAAAAAAAAAATGAATATAAAAAAAAACAAACTTAACACTGTAAAAGAAAGAGAATGAGGACAAGATTTATGCAGCATCTCTCCATAAATGAACAGTATGATGTCATAAAAATGATCAAAGTAAAAAGGTGTCAAATGTTAAGGGTTCTAAGTGCACAAGACCGAAACATGTTGTATATTGAGCTTACGTAACCCAGACTTCACGAGGATTCCAAGTTGATCGAAACTGCTCCATCACTCAAGCAGAACAAGATGAGCCTATGATCATTCCTGCTGCCAAAATATCATATGCAATTGGGTGTGTGCATGTTTCGACGTCAATTTCATTGAGGGCACATGACAGGAAAAAAAAAAAAAAAAAAAAAGAAAATATGGAAGAACACGACATAAAGTATCTAATCATAAGCAGCATGAGAATATCTAGAGTCTATAGTTCTCTTATTTTAATTGATAAGGTAGAAGGAATGCAGATCTGTTTCACTGTTTTCAAGGAGATTGGTTCCCCATTATTTCACACATCTAGAAAAGCAAGACGAGACTGTGATCATTCAAACTGACTAAGCACTACACAGACATTCACTCAACACAAAAAACTTATTTTTTATGAAAAATAATATGGTGAGAACCCATGCATTAGGTCTCTTGGTTTTACTCCCCCGTCTATCTAACTGAGATGAGCACTGTGTGGCTAACTGCACACTGACAAGTAAGTTTGAATTACATGACGCCTTTCTATCACTCACCTCACAAGTAACTGCACCCTTGGTTCGAACAGAAGAAAAATGTAAGTAGAGGCACTTACTTCAATGTTTCATGATTCCGCATCACAGCTTCAAGATGGCAACAATTGATTACATTTTTGTAGGGCACTGAAGGGAACAGGAATACCCTGTTCTTTTTCTTTTCTGTTTTAATCCATTCAAATGAAAATATGGAACTTTTTCGATACCAACTTTTTCCACTGATTTAGAGTCTAAATACGTTTAAAAAAATGATAAATTACCTTTCTTCCATGATCCAGAGACTGTTGTTTAGGTTTTTAAATCAATAAATAAACATGTTATCCAAACACTTACCACCGGCAGCACTTTGAATATATTTATGCATGTGTCTCGGTAGCTTGCCACTTAGTAGAATCTAGTAATGTTTTTGTGACAAAAAATTCCTATTAAAGTTTCGGAGCATTATGAGAAGACATAGATCTACTAGGGATACCAACTATAAAAAAATATATTTGTCGCACATGTTAGAAAAAAATAGAGTAAAATCTTTATATCCATCCACACAAAATTGCATCTATGAGAATGAAGAGGGAAAAAAAGCTTTTCATGAGCAAATATAGATTCTATGTTGCAAGCTGTTGTGAGGAAACGCCTACTGGTGATGTTGATTATGTGAAGATTATTTTATTTCAACCAGCAATCTACGTTTTTTTTTTATAGTTTAAACAGAAATGTCTATCCTTGTTTAAATGTTACGTTAAAAAAAACTCCAGTAATGATGAATTTTCATTTTTTTACTGCGGAATATGAGACAAAAACATTTTCCTCCTTTTTTTTTATTTGTCAAATTCATCCAGGCACTTGGACTACTTCACAAAAATAACAGTAAAAAATTACTTCAGAAAATTGTAAGGAAAAAAAAATCTGACGAAAAAATTAAAGAAAAGAAGGAATAAATACAGACATGAGACAGAAATAGAACACCTTACACAATGACCAATTAAAACAAAGTACACAAATGTTATCTTTATCAATTTTGTTTGCTTCAAAACCATTTATCAACAAAACTCAATTCTCAACAGAAAACATGAGTCTCAAACACCCACCTTATGTCTGTCCCTGAATTTATTAATTTCACGATTGATGATTTCTCGTTTCTCATCCTCCATTTCCATGTCATCAAAGCCCTGGAGGAAAACAGAAAAAGCTTCACTTGTACATGTACTTCAGTGACAGATCAATCAAAATAATTACAATCTTTTGCACAGATATTTTGATAACATGCACAATGCGGAGATATCCATCTACCTCACTTTACTTGCGAATGTGACCCTCAATGCAAGACCATTATTTTTTACCTGATAAAATCATGTCAAATCACATGCATAGGCAGTAAGAGTTCGTTTGTCACAGATATACAGTTGATGGGCTTGGGTAAAGTAAGCAGGGAATACAAGGCTTCTTAGTGCAAATTCTACACTAACTCCATGTTTTAAGCTTTTTACAACACAGGACTTCTGTAGGCTGCAAGCGTTGTGAGGCGTGAAGTGACAAGGGCCTCCTACGCCGGCCACAAATTCCTAACTTTGTAAGTCAGAATGTCCAGTACAAAGCACTAGGTCTAGCCAAGCAGCTGAACTCAGTCCTGCATACATCATTTCCGACTGCTATCAGATCTCGGAATTCAGTTCAGTTGATTGATGGGCATTATATTGCTTTTAAAATCTACATTTACTAGATCTAGGTGTTTTTTTCGACAAGATGCTAAATATTTTTCTGGTAGCTACACCAAATCTAGATCCACTTAGAACAATGAAATTCTAGGAAGTAGTTTCCAAAGTTAAGATCTGTGGAACCGAGTGGTCCGTGGAAAAATGAGAGTAACCAACAGAATGCCCGGACCTGCTAGTGAGGCCTTGTTTACCACAGAGGGACAAGATGGCAGTTGCATCTCTCTTTAACTCTTATCCCATTTCATTTGATATCAAAAGAAACAAGCCCATAAAAACTTACATTTTTTTTCTAATGTGTAGAGTGCACAAATATATCAAACAAAAGAAAATACAGCTTGCCAAGCAACACACTTCACATTGTCTACTTACTGTGTCTTTGGCATGAAGCAACAGTTCCTTGTCTTTCTTTGGCAACGGTTTCTCCTTCTCCACAGCTGGATTGGAAAAGAAAATAATCAATTTTTTATAAACTAAAAAGAATTCGCTCCAGCTCTCGACTCATCTCACCCATACACACTTTTTAGCACTGAGATAACGCGAGTATTTAAAAAAAAGAAATGAGACATACATTGAACTTTTATCTATTATTCTTGTGCGCTAACAGAGGGGAAAATGAACGCACAACAAAATGGATTGAGAGAACCTACCTGGTTCTGATAGTTTTATTGGCTCCTTGGCCAATTCAAAAGCATATTCTCTCATGATAGCTTCCAAGCCGGCCCCTGCCACCCGATCCTCTCTCTTGCTATCTTCATCCAGTTCAGGCTCTTCTTCTTCTACACTTTTCTCCTCTTCCTTCTCCTTCTTTTCTTCTTTCTTGTCTTCTTCTTCTTTCTTCTCTCCATTGGATTCTGATGGTTCTTTTTTTACAGTAGCTTCTGGTTTGCCACGCTTCTTTTTTCTGTACTCGTCTAACAAAGTCTTGGTCTTTGCATCCACTTTCACCTGAAAAACAGAAAAACAAGAACTTAAGACAGGACAAAAGTAAGCATTTTCTAAAGAAAAATAGTTTCTTAAATCTTACTGCAGAACCCACTCAGTTCTGTAGTGGTCATTTGACCTGCGACTGGTCAAGTACTACATCAGCTGAATGTCTGCTAAGGATTCACTATGTAAGAACATTTATAAAAACCAAAACGGGTATCGTACCAATTGACAAAACATTAACAGTAAGGAGACACGGTTTACCCTAACAGTTTTTACTGAATACAAAGTGAGTCTTTACATAATTTTGATTGTAGAAACTAGACACATAGCCAAACATAAAATACTTGTAAAAGCAGCGCATAACAGCAGAGATTCTGATTTGTTTTTCACTTGCACAACTGGGCAATGAGTAATCAAAAAGAAATTGGGACTGTAGAACATATGTGCACTGCTAAAAAAAAACATTATACTGTCATCTTTATTAAGTTCCACATCAACAGCGAGAGGGTTCAGACACGATAAGTACAACTAAAAGGATTTCTTCTGGCCCAACCTGGATAAATTTAGAACACCATAGCACATCTCCAAGGTCGATGAACATCTCATACAAAAAGAACATTCTGAACAGGATAAGTCTGCCTGCTTCATTGCAAGAATGTAAAATATGATCCCAGTTACAAATTTTCAAATTTTATAGAATTTTGCTTTCAATGTGTAAAAATATTTTCTACGGAATATAATATCTTGTGAAGCGAAGAATGGAATGAAAGTATTTTACCACAAGCTTTTTGTCCGCTATATGCCATTCATTCAACAAGCGAATGCACCTCAAAGTGGCTTCTGGATCTTCATATTCACAGAATCCAAAGGCTGTTGGGGAGGAATAAAAATAGTGTTAGAAATTCATAAGATAAAATTTGAATGAAGTGATTAAACAGTGATACTGAAATGTTCACACAAGACAAGTGTTGAGTAAGGAACCATTTGACACAAGCATAGAACTGAAACAGGGGCAAAATGTACAAGGAGCCAAAGAGGAGTTTTTTTTTATTTTCAAATATAACATTTTATCGGGCGGTGGTCCCTAACCCCACCCCCGGGCATGGACTGGTCCATGGGCCAAATGGTCAGCGGGCCGCACTGAAAGAATGCATAACCTAATATATAACAGAGTAGACACAGAGGTTTTCTAGTCTGCAAGCCGACACCTTATTTCTCTCCAAGCTCTCCATAACTGTACAGACAATAATCTTTATCATTCGATTGAAAAAGTACCAGTTTTTATGCCGGTCGTAACAGATCATTTTGTTGTATTTATCCGCCAGGCTGGTCCGTGAAAAAATTGTCTGACATGAAACTGGTCCATGGCGCAGAAAGGTTGTGGACTGCTGTTACAGAGTACTATTCATTATATCAGAATGAGATCAAAGAAAGCATCAAATACGTTCCCACACTTATAATCTATAAATCTAAGCTGTATACAGAAAATATGAAACAACTTTGCCCAAGTAACAATGCTATATGTCAACAAGGACTCCTTGAAAACACAATTGCAGTCAGGAACGTTTGCCATTATAAGTCAATAAGAAAAAGAAGAGTACCCTGTAGTTTGCCCGATGCTCCCTGGACTCTCTTCCAGCTGATGACATTTCCACAGCGCTGCAGCATTTGTTTGATCATCATGTCTGGTGCCCGCTCACTGATGTTCCCCACAAACACTGTCGTCACTGGAGGTTTCTCTTCCATAGCATCCGACTGGTCATGGAGAATCAAAATACATTGTCAGGGGATACATTCAGTTTTCTACTGACTGGTCATGGAGAATCAAAATACATTGTCAGGGGATACATTTTCTACTGACTTTTATAATCAACATGTCATTTTTTTTTAAATTTAAGGAATGTAAAACTATGCATAATACATGTATGGTTCTTTCTGTCTTCAACAGACGATGAAAGCAGCTATACATCGCTGCTTTGGCAGGGCAGCCACTTACTTGGTAACAATGCTTTGCCCAGAGGCGCTGTTCCTCTCTCGGTCATATTAGTTTTATTCCAAAGGAAAGACAATGGTCAATATGTTTGGAACTAGTCTGATCAGCAGTGCGATAGAGAGTGAGACATTCATGGGTAGAATTTTGAAATTTAGCCTGGACAGCGGCACTTGTCTACTCTTGCACGATTTTAGACTGCCATGGGATCTTTAACGTGCGTAACGTACACACGGGATCTCCGATTAATAACACATTTCCAATAGAGCTCATCATTCAGACGCAGCACTACTCAGTTGGAGACAGGGGTGAATATAAAGAACAACAAGATTGCAGAAAAAATCCTGCCGCTTACGGGGGTCGAACTCGGACTCATGTGCTCAGAAAATGAACGCCTTACTGACTGAGCTATTCTGCCCCCTTTATCATAATAGTATGTTGAAAAAAAAAAATATATATATATACAAGAAAGCCCAGCTAACCTTTGGTATTTCCTGTGGTACCAGTTTCTTGTTCAGTTTCAACTGCTGCTGCTGCACCTGCTGCATTGGAGGAGTGGCCATCATGGGTCTCATCATCTGCTACAAACAAACAGAAAAATGTATAAATATGTGATACAAGAAATTTGTTATCGGTTGACATTATGTTTTGGGGGAAGGGGTCAGGGCAGAGAACTATATTATCTTAAAAATACATCAGTTTAACCATGTTTGATTTCAGACACGTTCACACATTTACCTGTGTCATCATTCCCATTTGCATGGGCATCATTGGGTTCATTCCTGTCATACCTGAAAGAAAGGGAGAGAATATTATTTAATAATAATACTGTATGCAGTGCACCCAATCGAAACTGAGTCTCTTAAAGTTTTAGCAAGAAAATAAATACATTTGGACGTATTAAAAAAATTTTATATTTACAAATTGGACACAATTCATTTACGTACTGGTCAGACTTAGAGCTGACATCACATTTTAAATCAAATGCATACAAAAATTACAATCAAATTACAGTCGAACCTGCCAAGACGGAATCTTATTCTTCCCCCCAGTGATAACTATATATTTGACCTACAAATTTAAAACAGAAACCTGTCCAATGCGGAAACGGAAAGCAAAATGCTCTCCCAACTGAGCAAATCGACTGTGCAAGACGGCATTTTCTAGCCCCAGGCTCCTTTCTAAAAACATGTGTCGAACGATGAAAAGTCTTTCATTTTACCAATCGCGGGAGAAAGATTGCAGTCTCGCAACTAGACCGATGGATCCATAAAATTATGCAATTGCCCTAGGCTGTGGGTGGTTTGGTACAAAAGCATGCGACTTTAGATGGACTAAGCACAAGTGCCAATGCCATGTGATGTAAAACCAGAGCATCCGGACAGTGAAAATATGCCTTTGATTTTTATCAATGGTAAAACAGGTCCACGGTCCCATCGCCGCTCGCTTGGTTTGCTTCCGAAGAACCAATGACCGACTTCTTTGGATCATGTAATGTCGGTTTTCCGGTCCTGAATGCTTGCGGGTCTGGTATCGCCGACGGAGAACCATTCAGCATTTATCAATTTACTCCAGACTATTTATTTAAGACTATGGCAGCTCCTGCCCATCCTATCCATTGTACAAGGCTTCCTACAATTACCCTGCCTAATTCATCAGCGATATCGGACCTGAAAAACTAGGCCTAACGTTGAACAAAGAAACCAACGGAACCTGCCTAAGACGGAAATTTCCCCCCTTCCTTCCGTTTCCATCTTGGGCAGATTAGACTGTTTACAAGACTGTCTCAACAATGAATATTTCTCAAAATCTCAAGGTGTTTTCTGTTCTGCAGTACTGATCAGGATTTACTCTTAGCAAGAGAAGTCACTAAATATTTGTTCATAAATATAATAGAAGAAGTTAATTTTATAACAGCTTATCACACCATTCCTTACCACAATTTCTAAGAACAAATCAAATTCTTACTTTTGCTTTGATAAATTTGTGACTTGTTCAGTAAAAACCTAATTCAACATCAAATACACTAAGATGAGATGGCGCGATGTTTGCTCCATTTAATATAGCCAAAATACTATTATTGCTACCGAAAACTGTCTGCTGAAATATATGCATCTTTTAATTCAAAGTATTTTTTCACACAAAAAGTTGGACCTACCCATAGGTGTGAAAGCATATCCCTGAGCCATCATTCGAGGAGCCATACCGGGCATTCCGCCTGGCATGCCCATTGGGGGACGTCCTGGAAATGACATTTTCTACAATGGATCCTCTGTGCAGAAGAAAAGAAAGACATTAATTTAATACTTAACTATTACTGATTCCTTGCTTCCAAGAAAATTGTGCCCGATAAATCATCAATCAATTACACGTGTGATTTTTAATAGGGTTACCAGTAGATCTGGACATAAAACAGCTTGAAATTTTCTGTGAAGGTCAGGCTATTAAAAGTGAATGGACCAACTGCTTATGGTTTGTAATGCTTAAAACTGCATACATGGCCCTAGCCATCGCTGAACCAATCCCAAGATTTTGTTTCTGTTGTCTCATACACATCTTGCAGCTTAAGTCAAGGGATACTGAAGGGTTCAGTCTCGCACATCAGGCCTTCCATAGCCTTTGTCCGATCATACAAGACAGCAATATCCTGCTGCACAATAATTGTCAACGGCTCCAAACCTGAACTACTATCCAGGATTGCACAGACAACAGTAGCGCTCACTAGGTTGAAAATAATTTGGAATGACAAGAATATAATAACCCTCCAGTCAAAAGTTAGACTGATGCGCTCCTTGGTCATCTCGATATTCTCATGTATAATATATGGCGGAAAACAGAAGAATGTGGGAAAATGCAATTTTCCGATCGTGCAGCACAATATCTCTCGATCCGCTGTGCT
>JBDFRD010582158.1:0-17174 GCA_039654405.1 Bullina lineata | reverse complement strand
AAACTTGGAGGAGAACTGTGGAGAGGGAGATGAAGGAGAAGGGTTGGACTTGGAGCCGCTTAGAACGAGTTTCAGCCAATCGGCACCAGTGGCGAGCTCTGGTGGAGGCCTACTATTTAGTACAAAGAGGATTAGTAGTAGTAGTCGGTACCTGAATCTTTAGAACTGGCAATATAACAGAAAAGTAAAACAAATCCATATTAAAAGGACACGTGTGCATGTGATAATATAACCTGAGGATCATTTACCTGTTGCATTTGCAGTAGTTTTGATGTAGCGCGTGTGTGCTGTAGAATCAATTTCACTATCTTGAGGATGAGGTTTAAACACTAGCTCAATTTCATTCACAAGTTGTGGAATTGAGGGCTCTGGGCTTCCCTGTGAAAGGTGTTCTGACATACTTGCTTCACCAGTTGAATTTTCTGCACTGGAATCATCTGAAAAATGTTTTATTTGTTTCTGATGTGGCAGAGCATCATTGGAAGTACTTTCATTGTCTTCATTGCCTCCAATTCCTTGAGATTCTAAAACATTGTCATCCATTTGTTCATCATCATTTCTTCGATTGCCCATTTCAGAATTCTGTTTCCTGACACGCTGGGCTCTATTGAGAGCTTGCAATCGGAGGCCTTCTTCAATACTGTTTGTGAGGGCTGCAGTATTGTGATGTTTATTCAACTTTGCTATCAGCCTCTCCTGATGAGCTTCATACTCATCACGACTTGGATAAATCTTTGAAATGAGGGCATCAAAATTTGGGTCTGGGCGAAGAGAACGTTTAGAGATAAGTTTTTTCCTGCATGTTGGACATTCCTTGTTACCACTGCGAAGTGCTGTAATAATACATTCTTGACAAAATCGATGCAAACACTCCTTTGTTGTCATAGTATTTTTTAGCATATCCAAACATATTGGGCACATGAGTTCACTGTGGAGACTTCTTGGTGATACTGCTATTTCAGTATTATCTGTAATTGCATCTTGAGGTGTACGATGCAACTCATACAGACTTAATTCCCAAGTTTTGTTTGGTGCATGGGTAACTTCGTTCGCCATTTTGATGCGGTGAGCTAAACCAAGGGACTTGGTTGTGTTGCCAGAGCTAGCCTTGAAAATTTGCGAACTTTCATCAGTAGTTATTCATTTATAACATTTAATCCATTCATGATCAAAACAGTCTTGGGGTGCTTTACATTTATCATCAATATGCGTTATTATAAGCTAATTAAATATCAAATACGTCCTCTAAAACTGAAAATAATAGTCATAAATAATAATTTGAAAAATCTGCATTTGGCTAGAAAATTGCCAATCTGGCATTACCGAAAGGTCCGAAAATTATTGTAAAACAAACCCGCAGAGTGAAACGTAACTTCTTCATGAGCACGGCATGTTACGCAAATGAATAAAAGACTAATAAACCAATAAGTAATAAGTTGTTTCTAATACGTGGATAAAAGTAACGAACAAACAAACGGGAAAATATCATGCTCACATGAAGATGTTAGTAGCAGCAAGTCAGATGAGGCTATGGAGAAGAGAGTGCGTAAAAAGTAGGCCACTGTGGTGGTGCTTTGGAAGAAGACATACATTATGTGTTCAAGATATAATATAGATAGATCTAGGCTACTACGGACTTCTGACCAATGAAGTTTGCGCCACCAAGTCGGCGATACACGACTGTCCCGGGATCAAGATCTTATTTCTACTCCACAACGTCCAATGTAAAGAGCTGAGGCACAGGCCTCACCAACCCATCTATAACCTTCGGTTTACTCTACTCTTAACCTGGTGTGTCGTAGTGTGAAAACAATCGGAAAAAATAGTGAAACATCTTCCCCAAAGGCACAAAGTCGAGCTCAACAATTATATGATTTGAACCCACAACATTATAGTTGCGAGCCCGCTACCAACGCCACTTAAGCGAGATTCTTGACATAGAATATATTATGTGGATCACCAATTTGCCTGGTAGTGGTAGTGCCGTGAAACCCATTTGCGTACTTGACGATAATTGATGATATTTCAAGGAATTTTGAAACTTTGATACATGTATTACAGTCCATGTATTATTAGGCTATTAATTGTACAAAAGTTGTCAATCGGTGCGGCGTATAAAGACCAATGTTGGGACCTGCTGGCTTAAAACCTTTTGCTTAATAATGTAAAAGGGGAATATCATCGTCAAATGGCATCCCTTTGGCCAGTCATTTTTGTGAATCTCTTTTGATCAGCATGCATGTTAAAACGCTTTATTATTATATTTTTATTTATAGGTGCATTTGGGTAAACTCGGGACTGATTATTTAGAATCTAGGTAATTCGCCCATATTCCAGTTCACTGTTGGCCCAAGTCTGTCGTTGGCCTGACAAAAACTTTTTAACGATTGAAAAGTAAAATGGTGAAACTAAGCGATCCGTGTCTTTTCCGAGAAAATACAACTGTCCTTTTTAAACGAAAATCACCGAAGAGTTTTCTTTGCTCTCTGTCACTCAGATTACCGACATTTTGGTGTCGCAAAATTTTGTAACAACATGACCGAAGCTTTGAACGACAGCAACCCAAATCATGACACTTTGGCTTCCCTCCGGTTGCTAGATGGTAACGTTTTAGCCCCACAAGAGTAACGTTGCATCTGTTCATTTCCAAAGACCCACTCTAAAATAAATGCAGTGTCCTGTCCCAAGAACTGCAACCGAAATCATTATAACCTGTTTTAGATCAGGCTCAGGAATATTAGGCTAGGTCAACGCAACGAGCCCTCTTTTTGAGCGAGCGGTCACCGCAACAGACGGAGAGCAGTCGTGTGAAATGTAACAGATGATTGTCACGGCATGGCTGTAAAATGATAGATCTATTTATTAAATGTGCACACTACAAAAATCTGAGTTGCAAAAGTTGAAAAGGGGAGGGGTTCAAATAATTAATTTCCAGTGCGTCTGATTCTCATAGACATGTAGAATCTAGATCTAGGGCCTAGATCTCATATCTTTTAAAACTTGATTTAAAAATAAGTCCATTTTATAAAATATAATTCCCCGTGTTGTGTATAATTGGAATGAATAAAATTATGTTAATTAAATTTCAAAGACCTAGAGGTGCTGAGAGAGAAAAGTAGAGTGCATTATAACTACAGAGTGATTATCCGCAACACCCCTATCTATTGGTGTTTTGATTGGGTCAAGACTTGTGTGTTGGAGTGTCGCCATCATGGCGGGTCGTTTCAAGTCTAGCCTACCTAGACATTCCGTGATTGATTCAATAGACTCAACACTCAAAATGGCTTTTGAACTGGACCTACATGATTTTATTTTCAAGTTATTATAAACATTTTCGCCAGAAACTTGAAGTAACACGCCCACACAGTTACACTCACAAAAGGGTGTTGCGGATAGCAAATTCTGTCTACTCGCAACAGGGTGTTGCGGATAACGACAGCCTTATAACTAACCTCTAGTTATTGTTTACAAATATATTTTGTCGCTTGAAAAATACTTGAACTTTGAAACCTTTTTTTTTCAAAATCAAGCGAACTTCTTCTCGCAATAATGACTATAATTCGAGAACAATTAAGAATATTTTATTGATGTAAAAAGCATTAGTATTTATTAATCAGAAAAGTCTGTCCTTTGAAGAAATGCAATGAACTGCAATTCAGAATTTTTGCACTTGTGGATCCTTATCTCAGGCACACACACATACTATATATAAGAATTTTTTCCTCAGCAGAATGTGCATACCGTCATGTATACATTAGAGCATTTGTCTTTTTTCCTTGTTAAATTTTTGTTCCAATAGAGTCACCGCCTTTCTGATTATTTCCAGTTAAATCCTGTGACCAACACAAAAAATATCAACTCCAGATTTTGCTCAATTTCTTTTCGACAACACCAAGATACCTTGAAACAAATGGGCCTGTGAGATAGCCTAGAGAAATTTTATTTTGTTTTGAATTGCTCCTGGTATGTATAAAGTAGAGGGCAAAACGTTTACATAAATGAGTTAATATAGTAACATTTGATGAAACAGAATCACATTGTGCAATCTTTGTTTTACTTACATTCCAGAAGCAGGGCCCCCCTCAGACATTGAAGATGATGAAGATGTCTTCATCTGTAGAAAATGCAACAAGATTTTCAAAAATTTGCCTGACTACCTTGAGCACAAAGTCAAAGATGAAAACTACAGAATTTCCCAGATGCGCTCAAAGATGGACAAAAGAATGGTCTTACCTCAATTGGTTCAGAAGCGAAAGAAAACATATCAAAAGGCAAAATGTCAAAAATCAGGAGAAACACAAGAGGTACATCTAACAAAGGAAGGACAAGTGGAAGAAAAGAATAGGACTCTTGTCGTGACTGCCAATGAAACAGAAAATGAAACAGGTTTAAACTTTTGTTATCTTTTTTCCCACTCCCTCTGTTTTAAACGATCTACTGCGTCTCAACTGAATTAAACTAAAATTCAGATGTTAATTTTTAAGATTGCCTCTTCTGTAAATATTTTAAAATGAGTAAAGCATTAATTTTCTCACTTGAGTGAGTTCTTTGTGATTAATGTGACAAGCTTATTCCTTCTTTGAAAAATAAAGCCTTAAAGTATGAGCTGTATGAACATGAATAACCCATGGAAATAGTCACATCCTTCTAAAACCATTCTACTACTGAAATACGATGTGTGTAATGCTGTAATAGAAGCCCCATGAATGTTATTGATGCATCATTCATGCTGTAAACCATATTTTCAGAAGCAAGCAGTGGTCTTGAAAAGCCAGCTGACCAAAATCATGTACTGAATGCTTATGTTTGCCAGTTCTGTGATCGATCATTTAGGAGGTAAGGAAATGACCAAATATCTTCACTGAGTACAAAGATAAATGACACACAACAAGAGTGACACAGAGTAAGAGAGCTTCACATGAGATGAACGTTACAAGACGTCTTGTAATGTTCATCTCATGTGAAGCTCTCTTACTCACAGCAGCCCTCATTTATTCATCTTCACTGAGTGTTGGATTTGATTAATATGAGCAAAAAATTTATTTCGTAAATAATGATGTTGTTATCATTCTCCCATTTTTTTCCTTCCTCTTGAAGATATTGAATATTAAACTTTGAAATAATGTACTAATAAGGTACAGATACTGTAGTTTACTGTTACTTGTATTTATGAATATGATCTTAATCGGAACACTTTTTTGTTTATCCTCTGAGAGACAAGTAAGATAGCATAGCATGATATATTCAAAAACATTGTTGTCTGCCATTTGTCTGTTCATATTCTATTTTCAAGGGAAGCAACGCTGCGCTGGCATGTAAAATGTGATCATTCCAAGAAAGAAGAAGGTGCAGAGAACTCTGATAGCTCAGATGTGGAAGTAAAGGAAGAAAGGGATTCTAAAGACGAAGACTTCAATGTGAAGGAAGCTGAAAAGGAAGAATCTGAAGCACTAAGAGAGGACAATGAACAGGAGGAAGGCAGTCTCTCAAAAGCCAAGGATGTTGACACACAGGAGATTCACATTGTTATCCAGAAGGGAGATAAATCTCCTGGGCCTGGAAGGACCAAGAATAGCAAGCAGATTGCAGGGAAAGAAGATGGGAGTGTAGACAGGCCTTTTGCATGTGAGATATGTGGAAGAACCTTTAAAGAGGTAAGTGATTCCTTTCATGATGGATTCTGCAAGCAGATTGAATAGTTATATTTAGGCATTTTCCTGAGATTTATTTGTTTGTTTAGCCTCTGTTTTCCAGTGCACTTAATGCTAGTCTCATATTACATATTCCAAAACTAGAATAACACACTTTTATTCAAGGTTATCAGTGTATTTATATTTTGGTAGTGTGATTTAGGAAAATGAGAGCAAATGTTTTATGTGTCTCTGATTTTTTGTTGTGCCACTGTTGAATTTTATATTTTAAATGCAAAGAAAAGATACAATGAAAAGAGTCACAAATTGTTCAATTCCAATGATGTGAACTGGATGTTCTATTCCAAGAGCTTCAGTTGCGGAAATTATTTTTATTCTTTTTAAGAATTTAGTTCAACAAAATTTGTGGAGAAACAGCTGTTGTAGGCAAAGAGAAGTGAAGAAATTGTCCATTTTTTAAAAGAAAGGTTTTTGGTGTGAACATAATCTGCTTTTGTTGAATTTGCACAATTGTTAGACAAAAAATTCTCAAGCTGTGTTGTACATAAAAACGTTCAATATTTCATTCAGCTTTGTTCTGGAAAATGCCCTAGTGCTTTTGGAAAACAAGATATTTTAAGATTTAGATAGTGAGCTTATTATTTGATATTGGTTTTCCGGATTCTGTACTAGGTTTTGTTTGTGTGTGCGTGTATTATATGTATGTTTCCTCAAAGAATTGATTGCCAGTTTGACGTCATGATGTTAAGACCTTGTTACTGGAGTGATTCAGGAGGCAAGGAGTTTTTTAAATAATAGAATTGAAATAGATTTAAAAAGGAATGTGATTCAAAAGAAGGGCTAGTTTTTAAGGGAAGTGATATTTTGTGTGAATTTGATCCAAGCAATTGCTTTTTTGACCCTTTCACAGATGATTGTGCTGAAATCCCATGCCATTGTTCATTCTGATGAGAGAAAGTATATATGCAAAGTCGATAATTGTCCTTATGGATTCAAGACAAAAGGATGTTTAGTTCGTCACATGAGGAGACACACAGGTAAGCTGTTCAACAGGAAGAAAAAAACACTGTCAATCTCATTCACCCTCTTATTTTTTTCTGTTATCCTCTTCTTTTTGTCATTTGCAGTTTTGTTTGCTTGTCTACCAATTTAAATTTTGAAAATTGTTCTAAACTATGTGGTGAATGGTCTCTTCTCATTTCCTGTTTCCAACATATCTCATTGCAGGGAAACATGGTTATAATGTGATATTTAAAAGTGAAGAAAGGAGTACCAATTTGATGCTCTGTAGATTTTATGTTGAATAAATGCAATTTGATGAATTGTACTTTGACCATAAACATGCAGAGAAAAGGGTGAGGGATATACAGATTGTTACTATTTGTTTTATGTCTAAAAAAAATCATTGAAATGATGTTTCCTTTATAATGTGTGTATGGCACCGGATACAAATATCCTTCCAGGACTTCAATATAACTGTAAATAAGGAAAATAAATCAACATCATAAATTAAATTGAAGGAAAGGAAAAAAAAACATTTTAAAAGAATTTGCTAACAGTCTGCCATTTGTTTTCATTTAAGAAGAATAAATTATTGTCCATTTGAATAATCGAGTCATTCCATTTGTTTGCCTGATACTAAAGAGGATTCTTTGAGTGTCGGAATTTAAAAAAACCCATTGAAAATCAATAGTTTTTATTTTAAATAAATCAATGACTGGAATTTCAAGAACTGGAAATGTACCTGAAGAATTTCTTAGTGTATTTTATCCATTGTATTCAATATTCATCCAGTGCGTTTTGTGTTTATATTTGTTTCCTTATCCTAATCTGCAGGCGAGCGTCCTTTTGAGTGTCACAAGTGTAAGCGTTCCTTTGCAGAGTCAGGGGCCTTGACACGCCATCTGAAAGCTAGGTAAAAAAAAATAATACCAAACTCAATAGGAATGTGTAATGTAAATGATATATCCACAAATTTTAAGTTTGATGAAGGCACTGTGGCCAGATGTTGCTAGGGTATTCTGAATATGCTGCAAGCCTCTTTAATTTATGTAAACTGTTTTTACAGCATCTCTTTTCAGTTAAAATAAAAAGTGTTCTTCAAGAATGTTCGTTTATGTATCTGTAATTTCTCTTTTTTTATTTGTGGTGTGTTCTCAAGAAAGACGATTTACATAATTTTTGTGTCACCAGGTCTGAAGCAGGTATCAGAATATTCTGATCTAGTGGAGAAGTAAACATATACAGTTACTAACTAGTGATCTTGTGCCATCAGTTCCACTGTTCATGCTGCTAAACCAGGATTAGCTCAAGTTCTTTGGACCATTTATAGAGCCTGAAGCTTTTTGCTTGTTTCAATCAACACCCTGAATAACAAAAGAACAATGAATTAATATGCCCATAACTCAGCCTTAAATCCTTTTTTTTTTCTGTGAAGCATATTTTTATGGTAAAGCAAATAAAAAAAAATGACACTTCCTTTACAAAATTGTACATATACATGTAGATTTTTTATTGTTTTTTAAAGGCGGAACTGTGCAGAAATGCCAGACTTTCCAAGGTACAAAAAGTCCTGGAGCTACCATCCTAACATTCCTGCTGTCATAGACCCTACACAACGAGACACTCAGCGTGCAAGGAGTTCTACCACATTGGAAGAATTGAAAACAGACCTTGTTCAAGAGGTGAAATTGATCATCACTGAAGATCAGCTTCAGTCCCCTGCAGTTGAGGAAGGCAGAATTGTCTCTCAGAGCAATGAACCCAGTGAACATTTGGGCATTAAATTGGAGATAGGCAATAATGTGGTAAGCAGTCCAGCTTATTTAGATTCACTTAACGTACCTTTTCTCAGTTAAATCACTCACTCACTCACTCACTCACCCACTGGGGCCACCAACAAGTTTCCTTCAGCCATCTCTGTGCTGGGCAAGTCTCTCCAGCTGTCCCCATGTGTATTTCAGTTAAATAAATCTTAAAAAAAAAATTTAACAGAAGGAAAAATTGTTTATCGCAATGTAATAATGATACATTCTTTGCTTCACTTTTACTGCTTGATGTGTTGAATTGACTCAATATTGAAACCTATTTCATGTGAATATTTACTTCCTTCCAATCTCCTCTGGTTACTTGAAGAATGTGCCTGAGCTTGGGGAGGTCACTTCAGTAGGGAACACCGAAGTCGTGAGTACCTTGATCAGTGATGGAGACTCCTTGCCAGCTACAGACAAAAGTAATGTGCCAGATCTACAGAGTGCGGACATCTCAGAGATCAGGCAGGCCTTGGATGTTGAGGGTCTCAAACCCACCCAGTGCCATGTGAGTTGATACTGGAGAACTGCCAAGAGAATATCATATAATTGTGGAACTTGACTTATGCCTCTGTCTCCCCGGAGGAACAAAGGGCCAAAGCAACACTTTTCCATTGGACTCGGTTTTGGGCATCTCTCTTCAGCTTTGTCCACGACATGCCAGCAGTCTTTATATCTGCCTCAATGTTTCTTCGCCATGTTGCTTAGGTCGTCCCATTTTGCGTAACAATCTAATTTTTTATGAGCTTTAATGAGGCAGTAAGATCCATGCAACATGAATAGAACGATATGGGTTTTTATTCTAATACCAACATTCTGTTGATGTCCTTTGTTTCCAATCAGTGATAAACATATATTAGCTGAGCTTAACTGACAATGCAGTAAAGATTGTTTACGAGAAATTACCCAGTTTTTAATAACATATTTTGTTTCTGGTCAGTAATGAACAAATCTTAATTGAGTTTAGTTGGTGATACAGTAAAAGAAAGTTTACAACAATTGCTTTTATACAGTGGAATCCTGATGTAACGGAATCAGATGTTGCGAAATTTCGGTTGTAAAGAAACGAAGGCCAAGTCCCATTTCACGTTCTTTTTATTCCTACTAATTGAAATAGCGAAATGCCAATTACCCTAATTCGCTTATAGTGAAGTGATTTTCCAATGCTGATGGAGTGAAAAAAAACGCTTTCTCTGTCTTCCTGACGGAATGGGCAGTGTGTTATGAGCATTCAATGACTCGCTATGCCTTTGTCTCTCGAGTGGTATGACTGCGAGATGGACAGACCTAGAAACAAACGTAATCGGAACCCCGCGGCGCCACTCTCTCTCTCCTCCCCCGCCATCTTCCCCTACCTCGCACCCACCCCCGCGTGTTGGCTAAGTGGGCTTACTTCAACGTGTGCAATCAACCCATATGAAACGCTCGCTGTGCGTGTGGGGATGATAAGATAGACAAAGGGATGCATCAGTCAGCAACGGGAGTAGATTTCTAGGCCTACGTTTCATTCATTCATTCTTATCCGTCCATCTCAGTCGCAACCAGAAAAAAATCTCTCTCGTGCAACTTACAGTCAGTCCTAGATCTCTAGCCTAGCTCGATTTTTGATTATGTCTGGACAAAAGTACAGGTGTTTGTCGCTGGAGACCAAAGTGAAAATCATAGAGGAGGTGAAGAAGATTTTTTTTTATTATATTTACTTCCCTTCTGATATAAAGAAACAGATGGCCTGGTCCCATGGATTTCGTTATATCAGGATTCCACTGTAGTGTGAATTGCACAAATAATTTTCCAGCACATAAAAGAAAAACAAAAAAAGTTTATTTTCATTGTTTGTCAGAATATAGATGTATACACTTACCAATAGAAATGTCTTTTCTACTTTCCTGTCTAGAAGGTAATTGTTTATTTTTTTTTAACAATGGAGTTCGTGAAATGTAATACATAGTTTCATAAAACACTACACTGCAGTCAACTTAATCCAAAGTCCTTGGGACCAAAATAATTACTTTGGATTAATGATTATTGTAGTATCCAAATTAAGATTCACAAACGGTACCATAGTGCATTGTGCTACCTCCAGCCCCCCTCTTCCTCCCCCCTCCTCATCCCCATGACACTTATAGTACACACTACAAAGTACAATCGCTCATTCAGTTATAATTAATATTAGACTTTTAGAGGTTTTTTTCAGTGAGTAAAGTTGTGCACACGAAAAGAAAGATATTTTCTTAATTTTCAAAGTTTTATGAAAAGCCTCTTCTATTCTAATCAGTGCTCTGAAACTGTAAAAACTTAAGTTTAGCTTTTTTTTTTAACATTCATCATGCAAGTGAGATGATCATTTGAGATAATATCTTGCATAATTTGAATACATTTATTTTACAGACAATTTAGTTTTACGTAAAAAAAAAAAAGAAGAAAGATTATTTTTTTATCTGTCAGTATTAATATTATATTAACAGAATTATACTTTGTATTTCAAAGGTGTGCCAAAAAGACTTCGAAGCAATTGAGGGATTGGAAATTCACTTACGCAGCCATCTTGCTGATGAACAATCTCACTGCGGACTCTGCCACTTCATTTCTCATGATCGTGAAGAGTTAAGAAAGCACATTCTTTCCATGCATTATGATTCCTTGAATGTAAGTAGTAGTAACCAAAGATGTGGAGATTGTGGACTCAATTTTGAACCCGTTTAAAGACATGGTCAACTTGTAAATTTTACTCACATTGAGTCACATTCTAATTTATATTTTTTATTAGCATTCATAATTTCCTGGAAATTTCTATTTTGTGGGTATTTCACAAAATTACTGTCCGATTAGTAGTTTAATTTTAACTACTTTTTTCATTTTCATTTTTTACTTATGTTGATGAGTTCGTATAACAGAATGAATTAAACAACACATACATTTCCTGGCCCCATCAACAGGGGTACACTAATTGTAGGTGCAGTGAAAGGATAACCTGCCATGTAATTGTAGGTGCAGTGAAATGATAATCTACCATGTAATTGTGATGCAGTGAAATGATAATCTGCCATGTAATTGTAGGTGCAGGGAAATGATAATCTGACATGTAATTGTAGGTGCAGTGAAATGATAATCTGCCATGTAATTGTAGATGCAGTGAAATGATAATCTGCCAATGTGTATAGCTATTTTTTTTTTGTCTTTTTGATTTATTTGTTTAAGAATGGTTGAAACTGAAGGCTGAAGAAAAGAAAAGTATATCTTTGATTTACACTGGGGAGATAGCTGGAATTTGAAAGCATGACGTTCACAGCTTTGTAGGTTCTGATGTGTTTCCATGACTGACATGTGCTTTTCTGTCCAGGACATTGAAGCCAGTGTCCTTTCATCAGAATCAAATGGCACAGAGAAAGATGGAAACAAAAAGAAAACGAACCTGAGGTTTGTTCTCTTTTGTTTGTGTGTGTGTGTTTTTTTTAGATATTTCTAATGACGATGGTAAAGCACAGAAAACCAGGTTCTTTGAAGAGACAGATCTGTATTTATACCATGAAATTCACTTGTAATGGGAATCTGGATAGAGTGGGTTTATTTTTTTATTGTTAGGTTTTCCCCCTCTTTGTTATTGTAAATAAAACTGATATAGGACACTAACCGACCTGGAGAGACAGATATAACAAGCATTTTGCATGCAGCTTGACCCAGTAAAGCACATATTTGTTTACTTGACATTTTCTGTGCATTTTGATAAGTCTTTCTGTTATTTATACTAATAAGAAATTTCTACAACATGTACTTCTTCTCGTTTTACACATAGTGTTTTAACTTTATGATTCACATGTGAAGGAAAATAACACTTGTTTATCCGGAGTTGTTTCATTGCATTGATGACGTGTGAACTTCATTGCCATTCTGCATCTGAAAGTGGAGTAATTGTCTTGTGAATATGATCAGATGGTTAAAGAGGATTTATTTTGCTGATCTTCATTAATTTGAAATGATATGTTTGAATAATATCATGCATTGTCACCTCAGGGATGCACTGACTGCAGTAAAGCAGCTGTACAACCTGAAGAAAAGTGCAGACCTAGGCACAGAAGGGACTGCCAACCCATCCACAGCAGGAATCTCTCACTGTATGGTGTGTAACAGAACCTTCAGAGGGAGCAGTTACCTCAGGCAGCACATGCGAATGCATACAGGTGCGAAGTTTATTTTTAACATTTCCAGACCTTTAACAAAGGGATGATTTTTGTTTAATTCTTTGCCTAGTAATTGAGGAAGTTAGGAGGGTTAAGAATTGCCTTTATGTTTCAGTAGTGAGGATAAAGGGTTTCTAAGAAAAGCCCGTATGAAGATCAAGGAAATGTTGTTTAGTGTAACTATAGCTATGAGCTGTGTCTTAAAAAAAATAGTAAGGGAAACAGTTTTTTTTAATCCATTAATGAATGTTAAAGAGGACTATATTCCATAATGTATATTTTACTGTGACTGTCAATGATGATTCTTGTAAATGAGCATGACAATAGAAGATTACAAATGCATGTCCAATATCTCTTAATGCCAGTCATTATTGTAGTATCTCCTATCCTTTAGACTTATTGATACTTGATAACCTTTATATGCTACAGTTACAGATAAATGAAACGAGTTGCAACAGATGAACTCCTATAATAGTTCAAGAATGAATCTTGCATAAATTTGTGTGAATATGTGTTTCAGGTGACAGGCCTTATGAGTGTCATTTTTGCAACAGCAGATTCACAACGAGAGACATTCTCAAAAAGCACATGTATGTGCATACAACCAGCCGCAACTACGAGTGTGGAGAGTGTGGCAAGTTGTTTAAACGGCTGGCACATGTTCAGCAGCATGTGCGAATACACACCCATGACCGGTCATTTAGATGTACCATTTGTGACAAACTGTTCAAGTCCCATGTGAGTATTAGATTATCTTCTATGTCAAACGGGCTATAATATTCTTCTTCTTCTTTTTCATTCCTCTACTGCTTACTCAGGTGGAGTCCTGATTGCGGGTGTTGTTCCACAATTCTGGACTGATTATGTAGTATGTAGCTGTTTGTACTATTTTCTTCGTGTGCCCAACCTATCCGATAGCTACATTCCATTTTTGTGGGTTCTTTATATTTTTGTCATAGAGTGAGATGGATATAATAGAAATGGTGACGATTCTGGACAGTAAAGTGTGATTAGGTTGCATGAGACAGCTTATACATAGCTTTCTAGTGAATCTAGTCCTCATTTGAAATTCTTTTGAGTAGCTGATAGTTTGTTTTATGTATCTAACAATAGTAAATGTTGCATACATTATTGGTTTTTGAAAATAGAATGGAAAATTGAAGTAAACAAGGCAGAGAGAGAGAGAGTTAATAATACAGTAGTCTCTGCCTAAGGAGAGACAATTACCATGTTCTTAGCCGGATTGGGCTCTTAAATGGATTTCAAAGGGGGAGAAATCATGTATACAATAATAGCCCTCATTTCTCGTCGCACAAACACATTAATGGAGCGTCATCTCTAACCAAATCAATTTGTGATTGGCTTACTTAAATTTTAAAACACCAATCTTATTCCCTGCTGGACTATCCCCGTCTCCATTACGCAAAACAATGCAAGATGCTGGCGGCTTCATTCCATAAAATCTGACTTAAAGAACCCATCTTTGTTCGAAGCCCGCGCTGAGATGTCAAATCCACTGGGCCTATGTAGATCAAAACAAAGAGCGGTGTTGCATCATGGCTGGGTAGGGATGAGACTGGATTGTGGGGTCACACAACATCGAGAGTATGGGGGGGAGGGAGTGTTGAAGGTGACGGTCTGACAATAGGGGCGGGACACAACAATAAAGCATAGATCTAGCCAATTATGAGGACTGGTCTAAGACGCAAGGGGGTTGGGAGAGGAATGGAGTTGAATGGACACGCTTCGGGCGATGAGAGCAGATAGGCTTGGCCTGCTGAACGCGATGGGGCAGAGAGAACAGGGCTTTGCTTTCCACCATGGCTAGGCCCTAACTCTAGAACAAAGGCAGGGCGGCTGACAGTGTTTCTTGCGATTTAGGCGGCGACTGCTTAAAAAAAAAAATCAGCCGGGGAAGAAGACCGTGTTCTTAGGCGGATTTTTTAGTTGAAACGGGCTCTTATGCGGACGAATTATATAGCAAAAAATTCCGTTTCACGAGAATGGTGGGTCCTTAGGTGGATCGGGCTCTTAGGCGGAGACCACTGTAGTGGAAAACTTAATGCCCTAGGCACAATTTTTACTTTCTCCTTTGTATCTTCTCACTCAGTTGTTTTCTTCTCTTGTTCACAGAATTCACTTAAAGTCCATTTGCGCACACACACTGGAATCAACCCTTACAAATGTCATGTGTGCAATAGGCACTTTCGTGAGCGGGGATCGCTTCAGAGACATTTCAGGCTTCATTCTGGAGAAAAACCTTTTGTTTGCCCTCATTGCCACCGTGCCTTTGCTGAGCAGGGAACATTATCCAGGCACTTGAAGGCCAAAAGTAAGTGATCTAAAGGGAAATATTGTTTGTGTACACTTTCTGATTCTTTGAATTATCTTTCCAAGTGTGGGGTCTAATGTAATTTTTGTAATTAGATATTATATATATCTGACACATTCTTGAAGTGGTATTAGTTTCAAAATCTTAAATGAAGCATTAAAATTATATTTATCTAAATTGAGCATGACATTTCATTTACAAGTTTTCTTTAGATAAAAAAAAGTTTGGGTGGCAAAATGGCTCGGTGTCTGAGGCATTCGCTTACTGCTGAACATTTGGGTCTGAGTTAAAAAACCACCATTGGCAAATGAATATTATATGTGAACTTCTCAATCTGTCCCCCGACACTCCAAAACTGACCAAAAAAAAAATACAGCAAAATCTTTCAATTTAAGTTCTTTCGTTGTAACTGTACTGTTGAGTGAAAAAGATTTAGCTACCTAAAACGTTGGAGACACCATGAATATAGAATAAATGGCTACATACGAAACTGCCTGGCATTGTAGGTTGAAAAACATCTACAATCAAGACAAATTAGAAATGAAGAAACAAGAAAAGAAGATGAGGAAACTTCATTTTGAGTTTTTAAATGATACACATTCTTTTGAAAGAGGAAAAACCTGAAAAATTGTTTTAAAAAATTTCTGTGATTAAATGAAAAATTATGTTCAAGTTGAGGAAGATTCATGCGTGTCACTTCGAAGAGATCAGTTGTGTAACTTCCTTGTAAAGAGATTAAATTTGAGTCAGAGTCGCCAACAGTATTCTCACTTCTTTCAATATATGATTTATTTCTGTTTGATATAAGTTCCCTGTGACCTTATCTTCATCAGTGCCTTGCTCTGCCAACCGTAATCCCAAAAATGACTCGGCTTCAGCCAACAGCACAATGCTGGCTCAGTTCTCGGACATGGTGGCAGATACACAGCAGTATATTGTGTCAGAGGGGGATCAGCAGTTTGTTCTACCAGAATGTGAGAGTGTTTCGTCGGAGCAGGTACGGATTTGATGTCCACTTTGTAAACTTAATTTTCAAGGTTTAAGCAGCCTAATATCACTTTATTTTATTAATTCCGCTATCAAATAGTGACAAATAGTATTATGAAATACTGGTATGCCAACAGATATATCTTTGTATTTATGTGATATAGACACTAAGTCCAACTGACTCTCTCATCAGTACCTCTCAGTGCTGTTGGCTGGTCATTTTTTTAAATGAGGTCATTACACCTGTAGTTCAATCATTGAAATTCTTTTATTCAAGATCAATCAGCTTCATTACAAAACTCACTAATTTTGTCTCAGAAAAGCCTGCATACATTTCTCATGACTTGTCAAGTTTAAAAGTCAAAATTAATTATGTTTTTTGTTTGAGTCTTAGTCAAAGGTGGCTTACATGTGAACATCATGTAACTGTTAATGTTATTACAACAACTGTTTTCTTTTTAGCAAGAATTGTTCCAGTGAGCACTTTCAGTTGATTTTCGATGAGATTCAAATAAATTTTATTGTGGTCTATGTGTAAAGGATGGCCCATAAGACACAATGTAAAAATTGTACCAGGAATGTTTATCTTTGATAAAGCTTACTCGATTCATAACAAAATATTCTTAATTTGCTTTAGATTTAGATCGATTTGACCATAACTTGTTAGCTATGAAGACCTGACACAAGACGGCCTATTGTTTTCTTCCTTCAGATCAGCAGTGAGTATATGGTCATCGAGACAACAGAGGGAGGGTCAGAGGAGGTTATAGAAAACATTGAAGTCATTGCTGAAAATGATGCGTCTTTGACAGAGCCAAACACCTCTATACAAGAGACCTCTGGTGAACAGGTGAGTCATAAATTCCCGCTTGTAATGTAAAGTTCCTCCAAGGCCTGTGAGACCCATAGAGTTGAAGCTTATCCCAGTTTCAGTTGTGTAGTGTAAAGCAGAACAGGAGATTTTTTTTTTTTTACATCTTACACTAGACAGAACACTACTCTTTTGTAGTGGTTACTTCCCTAGCAGAACAATTTTCTCCTGGACGGTGTTAAGTGATTATCCTGAGGAGACAACACGGTTGACTCATCGTTGGATTGGAAGTCCAACACTTTACCGTTGGGCCAGTGTGCCAGATAAAAATACAGTCGTGCACGGAAATCTCGAACTTGTTGGGGATTGGAAATAGTGTTCGAGATTTCCGTAATTCGTTATTTC
>JBDFRD010582047.1:1188-17187 GCA_039654405.1 Bullina lineata | reverse complement strand
ATGTAGGCTATATATGTGGGCTTTCATACATGGAAAAACTGAAAATAACAGTGGATCTAATAAATCACGCTTAATCAGAAATGTAATTCCCTTCTTCCCCTTTGTCCCTCCTGCATTTAAAGCACAATTCCTCTTATTTTTTAAATTGATGTATGTGTTCATCATTCCATCTAATATGTAAAAGAGCATTTTTCTAAGGATGAAAATCAATAGTTAACTTGCAAAGACAAAATAAAACATGAGCAAAACAGTTGTGCTTGCGGTCCATAGCTCGTTGGAACCCGTTCTTCTCCATGCTGTTTTAGTATGAATGAGCAAGGACGTTTAGTGGCTTTTTATCTTGCTTTATCCATTATCATAAAGTAAACGCAACATGGTGTGTCTAAACTGTGGACATTGAAACATAACATGAACAGAATCATGTGGATGAAGCACAATTTAGATTTTAACAAGTAGAAATACACACATATATTGAAGCTTGGGTTCAAGGAAATCATCAGTATTGTGTTCTTGTTATTATCAAGATGTAATCAAGAGTCACTGTAGTCAGTGACAGAAAATATAATTCTATAATTTGTACTAGACTATCACTAGGTTACTAGATTCAGTGACAGAAAATGTAATACTATAATTTTTACTAGACTGTCACTGGGTTACTACATTAAAATGTGCTCCTCTTCATCATTTTCTTTACCTTTAGAATAGTCCTTACTAACTTTCATCGTATACTTGGCAGATACATTCTGCTTTTAGAGGGTTGGCTTCCTTTATGCTGGCTCTATACCGGGCAGAATAACTCAGTCAGTAAGGCATTCACTTTCTGAGGGCACATGGGTCAACGTTTGACTCTTGCCAGTGGCAGGTGGATATTTTCTGTGTACCTGTTGATCTTTATTCACCCCTGACTCCAACTGGGTTGTGTGGAGTCTGAATTCCGAGCTTTATTGGAAATGAGCTATAAGATTTGGAGTGTATGTTTCGCACGCTAAAGATGTCTTGACAGTCTAAACTCCTACAAAAGTAGGTTAGTGTAGCTGTCTGGGCCAAAGTTCTAAATTTAAAAAACTCTACACATAAACTTCTCACTTTCTATCTGGTTTCTGGCATCTTGGACTGCAGGTCAGCCATATACTCATATAACATTAAATATTAATATTTTACAAGAGGGGAGTTTAAAAGAAATGTGTAGGGAATTATCTCATAATAGACTTTGCATTGAAGCTGAAGCCAGAGAATCTTAAGCTGTAAATAATCAACATTAATGTACACAACATTGTTTATATTATAATCAGTGTAAATAGTTTCTGTGTATATATTGTCTTCAACATAAAGTATGGGCATGTACTTCTCTTCAATTCATCTGTGAGATTTTCTTTCTCGTTGAAAAAAAGATGATTTGTCTTTAAAAAAACATGAAGTATTTAACTTTTGGTGGGTGAAAATCTGTTTGAAAGAGGACATCTTTGTAAATTTAAGGTTCCTCCTCTGGTGTTGCTTTTGTTTGTTAGTTTGGTCTTTCCTCTGGCTCATCTCGGCTTTTCTGTGGAGTTCTACATAATTCTGAAGCACTGAAATCAAGTACATTGTATTTGCTGTATACTCTAAAGTGCGTGATGAGTTACTTCATGTAGCTTGTTATTTTATATACAACATAAACGACTCCCTATTCTGGGTTTTGTAGATGGCCAATTTGTCACATGTGATATATTATGCATAGACTGTTGTACATATATCCTCTGTCTGTGCTGTTTTTATTCTAGGTGCATCTTCTTTACCATCTTCAATTTTTTTTTCTTGAAATGTTTCAATTGCTGTTTTTAACAAGTAATGACTTGTTCAGTCTAATATGTCTTGTTTCCTGTCTTTGATGTATGTATGCACGACCTGTTAAAAATTGTGTTACTTTCCGTGATTATTTTTGTTGTCTTTGTTTTTTATTGAGGGTTGACTTCCTTTTACTGTTGTCTTTTTGTTTGTCTAAGTAATACTAATATACACATTTATACAAATTGTAATATTTACTTCATTGCTGTATTACGTGAGCATTGTAGTGATTATAAACATTTACTAACAGTGTGTGAGTTATGATCTGTTTGCATTCAGAAATTTATCATGACTTCATGTTGGATGATGTAGCCTCAGAGAAATGCACTGTAATACTGTTGTGGAGCACATTCATTCTTTGTGAACACTTGCATTGTTTTATCGTGTTTCTCTCTTACTTCTTTTAAGGATAATTCTATGAATTTTGCATACTGCATTTTCATAGGTCTTATTTTTTTCATTTGTTATTTAAATTCTTACATAAAAACCATATGTTTTTGCAGACTTTGACCAAACATTTTGCGAGTCACAATTGCTTTAATTCCTTTAAAAATGGTGAACAATTTAAAAAAAACGCAACTGCAAAATAGGAAAAGACAATTTATGTTTGTAGAGATTAATACCTCACAGCAGACATTGATTTATGCAAATGCTTTTATATTAGTATATAAACAGTTCCTTCAATGTCTGTCATATTGCCAAGATCTGCTGCGGTTTTGTTTTAGAATACTTTCTTACTTTCCAATTTACAGTTTTGTCTGCATGCTTCACTCACTCTTCTATTCCCTAAATCACAAGTACTTTTCATCAGTGTTCAGCATGGTGCCGACACCTTGTTTCATTGCCTAAAGATCACAATGCTTTTTGTCACGTTAGAGCAAAGGGAGCTAAAAGAAAATGAAGAATTTATTTATGCTCTCATCACTTATGCATCATTCTCTCCATCTCTCACACATAGTATCTATCTATCTGTTTATCTTTTGGGTATCTCGCAAAGATCAGAAAAGACACATATTAAGAAAGCTTGATTAGTTTATATATATATGTGTGTGTAAAATCCATTATTCATGCTTCTATCCCAAGCCAAACTGGGTCAGAATATAGCAACATTTTTTTTTTGTCTATGTTAAGGAGAAATAATCAACTTTTAATTTCCCATTATAAGCACAAGGTTGTCTGTAATCTCATAAAAATATTTAGTGTTTATCATGACATCTGTGGGAGTACTTAATCCAAAGGACTGGACTATGGAAGAGAAAAAGAATTTAGGCCTACATGTTTCTTCATTGAAAAAGATGCTTCAACTCAATTTTTTTTATTTCTTACATGTATTTGTCTTTTCCTTTTAGTCGATGTGTTGGCTTACTTCTTTGTTGGGGTTTGTCAGTACTGATGTAAGCTTTCAGGTCTGATATCACCGGTGGGACTGGTCATTCAGCTTGATAAACTAAGAAGTGCTGAAAAGCTGCATGGTCGTTACTAGACTTCACGCCCGCAGTGTCGGCAAAGGCTTAAGTGCCATTAAGACGCAGCCAGCCCATTTTGTCGTCAATGTCTGTTCTTGTGTTTATTAGTATTCTCAAAATGAACTATTATGTAACACCAGTGATTATCATTATTATCCTATCTCAATAAAATAATGATGTCATAAGTGAAGAGATTGGCTTGAGTGGTTCTTTTGTATGAAAATGGTTATTTTTGTCCTTTGTTTAAGATTTGATCTCGATTATCCTGGTTTTTATTTTTTAAGTTTTCTCTTGCCCACAGGTCTAGCATTTTCCATTGTTTGTGACAGCTATAAGCACACATACTGATCACATGCTTCCACTGCTGGCAGTGAACCAGAGCATTTGGTCTGGGCAAGACAGAAAATTGTGAACTAGAAGTGGAGTTGAGTTGAGAATAGGTGTACTTACTTTATGTAACTGTAACTCAATTTCTTGGCAAACTTTTGATATCCCTTCATTTACTTAAAATGTCTATTCATATCATTTGTTTCTCTATAATTATTCAGTTTGTAGCTGATAGCTACAGAGATACAGAGAATTTCTGAAGAAGTTATTCAGTTTGGGAAAATAAAGTGCTTAGGTTACGAAGCATGATCACAAAGTCAATTACGTAGAATTCAACTAAACTGTGAATATAATGAGAATTGACGAGAGAGGATTTAGTTGAATTTTTACATCTTCGTTCTGACAATTCTGTTGTTTCTCTTCCGACACAAAAGGACAAAATAAAATACACGCAATTCCTTTTCAACCATAAATGCCAATGTCTAAAGTTGGCAGTACATATATCTGTTCTACACTAACCTGTGCCCATCCTACACTACGTACACCTATACTACACTACACTCACGTGCACCCATCCTACACTAATGTGTCCATCCTACACTAATTTGCACACATCCTACACTCCACCAACATGCACCCATCCTACAGTAACGGGCTACACTTGTTCTACACCAACTGCTTGTGCCCTTATATATATATATATAGAGGCCTCCCTTCATCCTGCCAGTCTTTCTAAAAGCCCTTAATTCTAGAAAGAGCTGGTTTTCTGAAAGTTAAAAAACAACAGCCTTAAAACTGCTAAAAATAATTTAAATTTGCAGTCCATAACTTCAACAAAATGAAGACAAGTGTCATAGAGCTAGAACTCACCTGAAGAGAAACACTCAACAAAAGCAACTGGGATTTTAAACATTTATTAACTAGGTAAGCTTTGTTGCTAATGTAGGAATAAACAAATTTGGATTTGCAATCCTAAAATGTCCTATGTTGTTCACCATTGTTTAAAGACAAGTCATGACCTGATGTTCACACCTATGTGGCGTTTATTTTTTAATGTAACAATGAGTTTTGTCTCTAGTATTACGTAATAAACACATGTAAATGTATCATGGTATAAGGACTTTTCATCAAATAATTGTTGAAAGATACATTATGTATGTACGGTAACAAAATCCTGGGTTCTCTTGAACCCAAACTGGAAACGGCAGATCAATCCAAGACTGCAGTTTTCAATCTGAATCCAAAGATCCCCAGGTTACATATACACGTGAATGCATGAGTTTAACGTACAGTGTTTCATTAGTATGTATGCAAAGTTCAAGTACAAAATACACCAAAACCCATATGGTATTCAGACACAAGTCCATATCTTTCATACAACTACAATTGACTTAAATAGGATGTGAGGATGAAGATCACAGCTCTGGAGATGACCAGGTCAAAACGAGGTGTTTTTTTTATCTTCGGAACCACAAGATGTGCCCCGCTATACTTTTCAAATGCCCTTATCCCAAATATTCACATAAAAAAAAAATTCAAACCTAATAGTAAAATTGCCTTGCTTTAAATTTTTTTAGCAATAATATTCTAGTACTTTCTCTTTTTTAAAATTTCTTGCGCAAGTTAGATTATTTTATGTAGTGAACCTGAAAAAAACAACAACTTGCTGCAGGAGCAACAACCGTAAAATTGTCATTTTTTAAAAGTTGGAAGTCTTAACCTCCGACTTAGTTAACCAAATTGACAACTTTTTAAAGTTTTTTCTTTTCTCGATATCTGTATTTCCATTTTTCTGAATCACTCAAGCTGTCCTGACAGGGATTAGTTTTGTGGTAGCCTCTCAAAAAGCTGAGTCTTTCATGGACCACCACTGAAACCTACTTCTTGATCTGTGTTCCAGTGAAGTAACTGACAGTCATATCAAAGATAACACAGTGATAATTGGCCCTTACAGTAAGCAACAAACAAACCCTTTGAACATTCAGTTGTTTCACAAATTTTTTTATCGTTGCCACACTGCTTTCTTAGGTAAAAAAAAACAAAAAAAAACCCAGCTCATTTTAACATGATTTCAACTACAATATTCAATAGGTTTGTTTTCAACTCCAGCAAGCGAACCAACAAGGACCAAATATCACTCTATACTCTTTGATAATGTTAAAGACAGAGACAATTCGAACCAATGAATTCTCGTCTCTCTTTTCTCACATGTCATACACATAATAATTAGACTTATCTAGCTCTGAAAAAAAAAAGCACACATTATTTCATATTTTTCCTTTCTTGGAAAAAAGCAAATGGTGCACAGAAATGGTGACTTTAACTTTTGCAAATTAACACCTTCCTTTAGCACATGAGATGAAGCCATCCATGATTGTCAGATAAAATGAGGAAGGAAAACCCATCATGAAATTAGACCAAAATAGGAGAAAGATCTTTCAAAATGAAAACATTTTTTTTCATGAAACACAAATTCAATGAAGCAGTTCAGTGTTGGAACTAAAAGATAGACAAATCAAAAACCAAATATTGAAAAAAATCATGTTCATACATAATTAAATAAAGCACAGCCACTTTTACTACCAGGTTCATATTTTCAACACAAGTCCTGCTCACTACTTGTAATTAAAGGTTTCACGGTGAGACCATGATATAATTAGGTACTCAGTGTAGCTTTTATAGCAGCCAACAAACTTCCTTTCCTTAAATTTTGTCTGATCTACATTTCAATTTCCAATGTGCTGCATTCAAAGCTTAGATGCCTGACTGTGAGCTTGTAGTAAAAAAAAAAGACCTTTAATAACAACCATCTTTTTATTACTGAAAAAAAAAATCGTTTTAGAGGTCATACTCATACTCTCCCTTCCAACAAGCAATATAAAAAAAATTTGAGGAATGTCATATCACAACAAAACAAATATATAGTTTTAAAAAGAATACCCGATGAACGCATATTCAAAAATTTACAGTAAGCGCTTATGCGTTCTTCACGTTTGCTACAACATAAAAATGTCAAGAATAAGGTTCGGCATAAAACATATTATCACAAGCACAACGTATGCCCTAAAAGGTAATCACAGTAAAATACCCATGTACGTGTATGAAATTAAAAATAAGTCACATGAAAGATCCTTGAGCACGGCTAGTTTCACAGCCTGAACTCTGTCAAGTCTGGCTCTGAAGACGGTCAAGTAAAGAACATCATTCTCATAGTGAGGTACCGGTATCTTTGTCAACTGTTTAGCAGCCACTGCTATGTGCTGGAGGGAAGTGGTTGGGGATGTGTGCCTGTACTTTCTCCTTTACCCAATCCAAAAAAAAAAACAATTGTACACACACAGCATTCCGCACTTTTTTTTTTTGCTTGCCTCCAAAACTACAATACAATGTACAATGAAACACTATATACAACGCAAGAAATTGAAAGGCAAGCTCCCCCCTCGAAACAGTTTTTTTTTTTATTCTTCATCAGCTGACAGAGAGTTAAGAAGAAGCAGTTGAAGTTTCACTAGCACCCACATATTACAATGCAGAATTGCATACCCTCTCTCTATTTGTGCCTGATCTGAATTTCCCAGTCTATGCACATCATTATTAAGTACGTATATCATTATTAAGTACCTATCATTCACATGTTGATTGTTTAAGATTAAGCTTTGACACAGAAAGAAACCATGATGACAGTAGTTCTGAAAAGACTGCTGTGTTAAGTACATTAAATACAACTAGTTGGACAATAGGATCTTTTAAAATTGAAAAAAGAAATATCACAACATCAAATATCCCATTCCTTCATAATCATCCACCCAACAGACTTTTAGCAAAATCCTTGGATCATCACAATATGCATACAAAACAGACAATGACTTTATTGAAGAATGGTCAAGTATGGCAATGAAATTACAGGAATAAAAAACAGAAAAAACAGAGTACATCTGAATTATACAACTGATACTCTTGTAAATACAGTGATTGAGAAAGCAGCTTGCTACATCCAGTTCACCAGCATTGTGAGAAATGCTGCAACTAGAGCTTATCCTTAGAATAAACAAGTGAGAATAAGAGAAACATGGGCCACAATGCAAGAAGCTAAGAGTGCTATTGAGGAGCAAATTCCCCAGGAGAACTCTGGGCCACAATGCAAGAATTCTAAGAATTACAAGACGAGAGATCCCTAAAAAGAAATCTGGGTAACAATGTAATAAGCCGCTGCACATGTTTTCAAGAAGCAAAGAACCCTGTAGAGAAATCTGGACCATAATGCAGAAAGTAGTGCCCATATGGTCCCTAAAGTTGCTTTGAAGTTGCAAAAACATGATATACTGCCTTCATTTTTATGAAGTTCCTCTTAAAATGTATCCTCATACACCAGTTTTCTTTACAGATTGCTCAAAAGTAATGAGCACCCACTTCTTCTGACCTGAGCTTTGGTACTCATGGAAATAACCAGGGATATAAGAAAAGAGTAGGCGGGTCTTCTGATACATTTCAAGGTGACCAAGCATCCTCTTATGCATAATCCATTTTACTGATCACTTAACTCGAGACCTTTCCATTCCAAGTCAAGTGTGCTAACATGTTCCCCATGGTGTCATCTGAGTAGATTTACTTGCTGTGTTGGCCTTTTCAATTTGTTTTCATCAAAACGTCACCCAAATGCAATGAATACCTTTAATGTAGCAAGTGCCCTATGCTAGTTAAGATTTAGCTGTTATACATAATGGATAAATGAGTGTCAAAGATGTACATTTTTCCTTATCCAACTTTCTTTTCCTTGAGGACACAATAGGGAAAGTGTAATGGTACCAAAGAATTTAGTAAAGGTCTACCATTCATGTGCTAGAATTCACCTCAATTAGAAGCAAGACCAATGAAACACCAGTTGCCAGGCAAATAAAAATGTTTTAGCCAGGGACAAAAAGAAGAGCCAACTTGGCTCATAGTAACATTTGCTATCCTGCATCAAAACATTTTTTTTGGTTCCCCGATAAAGAGATTTGAGAACTTAAGCCCTTTCAAATTCTACTGGACCAGAAAAATTGTTTAATGCCTTTCTAGAGTGAGAGATAGACAGATGCTCTAAGATTTTGAGGGACTTCACAAAAATTACGGAGGAGTGGCAAGTCTGCCCTACTCATCCAACCTCCAATAGAAATGATTAAAATACCATAAGTAAGTACAACCATCACCCGGGGATGACAAGCTTATGAATGTAAAATGGGAGAAGAGAAAAAAAGGTTCACACAAAAAGGAACATAATACCTTCCAAGTGGTACCTTCGTCAGATTTTAAAAAACAATTTTATGGGAAATTTTCATGAACGTATGATCTTCGAACAATATACAAGATGGAGCCTTCTCCTGGGATATCCAGGAAACCTTTGGAAAAGAAGAAAAAAAACTACACCTCTGATAATAATTACATGATAATTATATAGGGACGATACTGAAACTGACTCTATACAAAGCAAACCTGTATTCGTATAACGAAGAGGCAGGCAGTGGGGAAGGGATAGGGGCGAGGATTTCTATACACAAGAGACTGAAAGTGTGTCCACGAATGGATTGTATGAATCCCTGGGGGCCATTTACCATAATGTTATTGAGAGCTAAACCCCATAATAACTAATATTAATAATTTGTTCTTCGTGATTCTTTAAGCTCATTGAACTTTATACTCAATATCACATTCTTCTTCTGCATCCACTCTTGAGATTTCTTTAATACTTCATATCTTAATATAATCTCTCCAATAGCACAGCTGTATCATTTTTTTTTTTAATTATTCAAAATCAGATCATTCATATATGAGAAATGACTCAATCAATGAAAAAAATAAAGTTTGGACTGAAGAAACTAAGCTCAGTCCTTTTCTGTTTCTAGCATTATGGGGTTTTAAGCTCTTTGGTTGAAGTTTCTGAGATGAAATGGGCATTTGATCACCAAACCACGGCTGATAAGAGTCTGCTGATGGAATATGTCACACAGTGAGTTCAGCGCAAGTTGGGAAAACTGCAAACTGCAAACGATATGCGAGCGATCCTTTATATATTGGGATCAGTTAGTGGGCAGTAAAAAGCACTCGTGAAATGCAAGGTGTAGGAGGTGAAAAACTTGCAAATGGGTGACTCTGGCAAAAGTGTCCACACAGCAAAGTAAAAACACAGCGGCAAAGCCCACTCAAGGAATGTTTTCAATACTTCAGAAATACAAGGAGGAGAGAGCATGAAAAAAAAAAAAAGAAAAAGACAAACTACCAAAGTTAAGTTTCTCTAGAATAGCACAGATTAGGGACAGCATTAAAGTCAGTAGCAGAAAGCACAAAAAATCTTGGTCCTAGCTTCTTTAAAACTTGTTTATTTTATCATTCTACGTTGAAAGTAAAGACTATATGCTCGAAAGTAACAGTTTAAGAAACAAAGCTTTGGTGAATATACTTAATTTCACTGTAACAACTTCACAGCACTGAGCATTATTTATCCTCTGTGAGATAACCCTTAACTGAAATAATTTACTGACTGATAATTTAACAAGCAAATTATGAGACGTTATAGAGTTTTACATAAAATAGGTACATCAATATTAAATAGATTGACTAAAATTCTTTTTCAATGCCAAAACAAAGTGGATACATGACCCCATACAAACAAAATTTATCACAATGAAATGTTAAAAATCTTTGCGTCAACAAATAAAATGAAATTCACTTAGAATATATAGATAGAAAAAAATATCACTTCAAGTGTGGAGGGGGTAAAACTGGAGAAATCAACAGAAAAGACGGGGGAAAAAAAAGCTCATTTCCTCACAGATTTGAGGACAGAAAAAAAGAAAAATTGCCGCTCCATGAGGAAGCAACAGTAGAACAGCCAACCCTCATCTCTGGTTCTGAATCCAGCCCACCCTTATTTCTGGTTCTCAATCCTCTCAAGACACTGATGAGATATTTTGGGCTAACAATTAAAAATCCTCTGGAAAATATTTCCTGCATTTCGTAAAACTCACAAAGAAGCTAGCTACATTTGCTCAAAGATCAGCAGAAGTTTGCTAAACTTAAAAGGGAGTTTTAGGGCGCTAGGGAGAAACACGATTTCTGATATTTCAGCTCTCAAAAAAAATAGAATCCACACATCAACAGAAAAATAAAGCTTGTTTAGCACATACAACACAGTAACCCCCTGAGAACATGACATTTTTCCTTGACGGCACTTCCGCAATCATTGCTATTGCCTCCACAGCAGGTCGTAACTTAGAAGCTAGAAACCAGAGGCAATTCTGGATAAATGCTATCGTGAAGGAGAAAAAAAGAACATATTACTAAAGTCTTTGGTTGATTATAAAGTCAAAGAGAAAATAAAAAGTAACACAATTTTTCCAAACTATGCGTCAAATTATAAACATTACAAAAAGATATCAACAGATAAACTTCCATAAAAAGACTTATTTCAGTTTACCTTACACAATTCAGGGTTGCTTATAAGCAAAAGTAAAGCTTATGATCTTCACTCAAGTCGGATGCGGCCCCATGGCACCAACACTCATAATTATTCCAATTCAGTCCTGATGCACAAAAAAGGCCAATGCAAAAAGAAGCTGAAGTTTTTAAAGTTCCAACTAATTATCACATTCACACACATGCACAATTAAACCAAAAAGGCACACAAACACACGCAGAGACTAAAAGGTTTGCAACAGCTAAATCTCATGTCACAAAAGAAGAACAGAAACTTCTATTAAAAAAAAAATTACAATTGAGAATGCAAAGAAATCTAGGCTAAGAAGATGAAATTGCTAGGATGAAAAAATTAAGTTATGAAAATTCACCTTGAATGTATAAAACGATATACAATCCTTCATTTGTTCTCTTGTTAAACTGAAGCATAATTGCCATCTGTCCTGGAGATCAGAGTGTTCATTGCTGCTAGTTTTCACAAAAACAGCTGGATACCATTTGCTTCAAATCGTAATTAAAACTGAGGTGCTCTGCTCATATACCTTTCTGAATTGGTGAATTTTCAATCCTTAAGTCTCTTTTGAATCAATTAAAAAAAAATAGGTAGATGAAAGGAGAGAAATAAAACTAGCAAGTTTCAGACACTCTCTACACACACAAAAAACCCACAAAAACAAGTGAAGAGGTGGGGCGGTGAATGAGTGGTGGCACAGCATAGCGGTTAAAACGCTTGACCCGATTGGCGGTTGGCGAGGACTTGATCAATGATGAGGTAATATGTGCGCATAGTGAAAATGAAAATTAGACTACAAACAATTAATGAGGTAATGCGATGAGTGTGAATGATTATATGCAAAATGACTTGATGAGAAATTCTCATGAAACTTGATAAATTATTCGTACAAATGGGTGCAATATATTCTTTGCTGCTTCATACAAAAACAGTCAGAATTTCTTTACACTGTGTGTGAATAACTCATTTGAAGAAGATATAAATTAAAAAAAAAATTATCCTTCAAATGCAATTCTAGAACATGAAATAGGACCCATCAATCAAATATTACAGGCTTGTGGTCATTGACTGATGTTTAGATTTTGATTATTTCAATAATTTTAAAAGAATAAATAGCTTCGTCACATTCTTGAGAATTGCATGGAAAATTTCTAGCTAGAAATTACATCCAAAATCTTAGTATTTCTTAATTTATTCTCCCTGCTGATGTTAATGAAATGGCTAATCTTGAGATTCCTACATATCAGAGGCAATGATTTGGCTTGAAGCAGTAAGCCATGTCTGAGCATCAGCTAATAAGATTTTTCTTCCATTAAGCAACTTTTAATCCAAATGTTGAAATACCACTTTGTTACTTTTCTAAAAGATTAAAAGTATTTCAGTAACAAAAATGTATTCCCGATTTAAAAAAACTCAAAGATTTGTGTATGTGATGGACAAAATAAAATAATGAATATATGAATATGAATGGTGAGAGTTAGTGATGAAGGTGATGGTGACAAATGACAATGGCAAGGGTGACAATGACAATGGCAAAGGTGACAATGACAAATGACGATGACAATGGCAAGGGTGATTGTGAGAGCTGAAAGGACATGATGACAAATGGCCCCCAGGGTTCCACTGGAAACTAAGCAACCGAGACAACCACAACGACGAAGTTCAAGCTTAGAAATACAGGAGAGAAAGAAAACCACTTGTGTTTGAAAACTCTCTACATCGTCGTCAGATATGCCCCTGCTAACTCAGCTTCTGTCCTAGCGTGGAGCCCCTCGGCCACAAATTCAGATGTTCGGCAGGTAATCAAACCGCTTTTGTCTGCTGGCCAACTGGTACTTGGGATTGGGCACAGGGGATGTTGTGTTGTTGGGGAGCTGGGGAAGCGGCTGGAAGGGCTGCAGACAAAAGAGTTGGGTGTCAGTGGTGATGAGAAAATGATGATGATGATGATGCTGATGCTGATGATGTTGGTGGTGGTGCTGGTGATGATGATGATGATGGTGGTGGTATTGGTGATGATGATGATGATGGTGGTGGTTGTGGTGGTGACGATAATGATAATAAAGACAATGATGATGATGATGATGATGATAATGTATATCCCAAACGAGACACAACCACATTTGCAGTAACTTTTCTTTTAAACATTAAAGCCAAAGTAAAAAAAATGCATGATAAATAATAAATAACTAGAATTGGGATAATCCTGAAAAACTGAAGAAAAAAAAAGAGAAAAAGAATTTGACAGATCAACAGTCACCATTTACTTTTGCAATTACTTTATTTATAATGAGCCATGAGAGAATGATACTGTCAGTACAACGTATCACAATATTCAGTTTCGACATAATAGGAAAAATAATTATAACAATAATTATTAAGGAAAAAAAAAATTATTAGAGTAATGTAAACCTTCCTATATTAACACCTTGATGACCAGCCTGACATTGACCCTGTTCTTCTTAGTGCGATAAGCCACGTATGTGGCTTTCCCGGTAGAGAGCTTATCATTTCCAAAATTTTTAAATCAGCACTAAGAGGGATAAGTTAGAGAAAAGTTGAAGCGGTTTAGATTTTGGTCAACCCAAACGCGAGAATACTCGTCAGTGGTCTGAAAGCAATGGCCAACGTTTGCGAGTATTCTTGTCAATGGTCCGCAAGGTGTTAAACATTAATGCATTATCATTAAAATGAAAATGAGTACTTACTGCTGGGTAGTTGCTGGTGCGGGACTTGTTCTGACTTTTACGGATACTGGGCTCAGGTTTGGTTTTGCCTCCAAACTCGACGCCCATCTCCCGGTTGATGTCCATGTAGGGGTGATGCACCAGCTGGGCACAGGTCATCCTCTCCTCGGGGTCCATCTTTACACAGTGCTGCAATATGAAAGAACATAGTCAGTGCAACAGTACAAGTTGTTGTTCCATAACAAATGCTTCATGAAGTTCAAATTGTTATGTAATACTTGTAGTAACTGCATTTGATTACTGTTTACTAATGAGACATCATGCGGCGTGATGGCTGAATGGTTAGAGCGTTGGACTCCTAATCCAAGGGTCCAGGGTTTGAATCCAGTAGTGTCCTTGAGAAAAACACTTAAAACCATTGTTCCCCTCCCCACCCAGGGGCGAATAGGGTACCGGCATATTCTGCTGGGGAAGTAAGCCTACGACAGACTAGCGTCCTGTCTAGGAGATGATGAACCTGTATGAACAGGTGTAATAATATCAAGTGTAGCAGCAGCTATTAGTCAGATTTATTTATTTTTTTTTTTTTTGTATTTACCTGTAAGAAATCCATGGCATTCGCCGTCATGCCTGGAAATCTCTCTTCCAATGGTTCCTGAAAAGACACAGCAGAAATTCAAAAACACTATTTAGAAATTATATTTGTTGCTATCTACTGTTCTGCTGTGGGTCTGTTTCAAATTTTGTTTTAAACAACGTAAAAAAGGACTTGAAGCAGTTGTTACAAATTTGTTTCAGCACCCAACACAAAATAAAATGAGCTTTCTAAAAAATAGTATTTTATTGACCTATGATGTGTTTGAACGTCTCTGCCTTAAAATTCATTCATCTCTTCTTAAAAACTCTTTTTGAATTCTTCTGAGTTTGTTTTTCTTTCAATTTATGAAAACATGTCACATTTTAACAATAATGGCTCCAATCTTGGACGACATTTGTCCAGATGGTTTTCTGACACAAACCGAGGAAGGAAAGGCACTTACCAGTCTCTCTGGAACAGGAATGCTCATGCCTTTAAAGAAAGCGTTGTTCGAGAAAATCTCCAAATGTCTTGGAATGAGGTCACCTGAAAATCAAAGATGGGCCCAAAATTGGTGTATTAAAAGACCAAACTCGTAGTTTTGATAAAATCACAGTCTTTCATACATATCAAGAATACTCTTATTACAAAGTCAATGCAAAGGGGGATTTAATGAGGGAATAGATACTTTTTGAATTGGAAGGAATACCAAGATATCAAGCATGGTAATATCAGATTATTTTCTGAGTTGTTTCCAAAATGGCCACATGGTGTAAAGATATTCTTTTTCTTCTTAGAATTTATATTTTGGTTGCACTATGTAACGCATATGTCTGGTTTTCTTGGCATTTCAACTTACACAGGTACATTTAGTATTTCAGATAACCTGCCTGCAGGTTTCCATAAAGAAAATATACACAGACAAGACGAAACTGCTGCAAGGAAACTAACAAAGTGAGAATTTCAAGCAAGTATATAATATTCGCAGGGCAAAACTTCTGACCCTTGTAACACTTAATACATATCACAGAGAAGAACACAGATTTTCAATCCAAACTTTAAAAATGGCACAAACCAGATTGGCTCTCTCCCCCACCCTCAAACACATATTCTTCTCACCTAAAGTTTTGCGAATGAGGTAGAGCTGGTCAACGTCAGACCGTCCAGGCCACACAGCTTGGCCAGTGAGTAACTCTGCAAAGACACAGCCGATGGCCCACACATCTACAGGTGGTCCATACTGGGTGTCTCCTACGAGGAGCTCAGGTGCCCGGTACCAGCGTGTCGCCACGTAGTCTGTGTACTCCCCGCCTGGTCCAGCTGGGGAAGAGAACAAAGAGGTAAAGATAGAGAGATGGAAAGTCAAGTAAAGTAAAGTTCCTTCAAGGCCAATGAGGCCCACAGAGCCAGAGCTTATCCTGGTTTCGGTAGCGTGAAACAGAACAGATAATTTTAAAAACTGTAAATGATTGAAAGCAGGAAAGGAAGGCAAGGTCTCATGTGAACAATTTTGTCCAATGATGCTACTTCTTGGAAGGAAAGAGGAACCAGACAGAACAGCAAGTCTATAAAAGTTAGAGAGATGTCCAAGGCCATTACTTATAAGAAAGCAAAGCAAAGAGAAGGATAGACTGGGAATAAAAGCAGGTGTTG